>VMDR010015664.1:0-22046 GCA_007922815.1 Macrotus californicus | reverse complement strand
AATGGATCAGACTCTAATCTCACTTGAAAAGTGACTGACTAGTTTATAAAGCAATGGGAAAGTGACTTTTTTTAATCATAAGAAGAATATTTACAATACATAGTTGATGTATTATAGAAGTGTACACCTGAAAGCTATATAATTTTATTAACCAATTTCACTTCAATAAAGTCAATAAAAAGGTATAAAGAAGAAAAAAAAGAATATTTAGCATGTCAGAAATACTGCATGTATCAAGCCTTCCAATTTATGGAGCTCTATACAAAATATTATGCACATAAATTCTTTCCAGATGAACCCAGAAGGTACTCTGCTCATAACTTAGTTTCTGTTGAACATCTAATCAAAGACTGTGCCCTTCATAATAGCACATTAGTGTGCTTTAAAGTCATAAATCCATAAAAACAGGGCGCAGTAAAATTGAATATAGGATGCTTGTTAATCTGCTGCTGTGTCTGTTTTGAGCAACTAACCTTGGATTACAAATTTGAAACAAGTTAATACTATCAGATATTGAAATATTTGTCTTCTTCCTTATCATGCTCTGTAACTGAGAGAGCAGATGCATCCTGACCATTAGCAGTCATGACAAATTGCCTTGCTAATGAACGTTACACACTGAAAGTGCCATAACTGATTAAACTACAATTTCCCACTACCAGATAGAGAGAGAGCTGGGGACTCCAGCAGTGGGCAACTCTGATATTCTGCCAACAGGCCTTCAGGGCGCAGTGTGATATTTAGAAAAACACTCTAAATTCCATATGAACATCTTCTAAAAGCCTATTGTATACAACAGGTTTTTAAAGGACATTAGATAAAACAGCTTAGGTTGTAGCTGATGAGCCATGAAAAATGGATGTATTTTAACTGTTTGCTATCCTTGCAAGTATGGGTGGAAGAATATTCTGTGTGGGTTTCTCTCTCTCTCTTCTTCCTTTTCCCCACCCCCAAGACATTGTGTGTGCTTTGCATTTCACATAAAATCTTTCTTTTGTCAGTTCCTTTGTTGGTGCAAAATTGGCAGCAGTTCAAATTCAAAGTACTCCTATTCATTTACTGACCAATGTCAGGCTAGTTCACATCAGCCAGGAGCTAAGCTCTGAAAAACATAAAAGACTTGCTTCACCACTGACGAATAATGTGTACATTTTTACAGAGCTTAAACCTTAATGCTTTCCCTGAAACTAACAATACAGTATATCTTATCATTCCTTTTTCACAAGCAGGCAGCTGCTGAAACGCTTGCCACTTCAAAATATCAATTGCTTGCCAGAGTTTTCCTCAACACACCCTGTCAAATTCATGTATATTGTGCAATGAAAATGGTGCAGGGCTGAAAGCTAGAAATTGTGTCAAATTCTGCTATAGGGGTATGATGTGCAAAGAACAATGTATGACAACCGTAGAGACTACAAACAATGGCACTGGAGCCAGGGACTTCATAGATCACAACTGCGCCTGTACATATTTTATTGTAGGCATTATATATTTAAAGCATGACAAATGTACCATTGTATGTTATGTGCAGCACAAATAGAAGCTCCGCCTACTAGTTTGCCTTTTGCATTTCTACTGATGATGGAAACAGTTGAGTTTCCTTTTTTTCTCCTCTTCAAACATGTAAGGTTCTTAAATCATAAGGAAGAAGACACACACACACACACACACACACACACACACAGGGTTATCAAAATGAGTCACAGAAAACAGGAGACAATAATAAGATGAGAAAATGAGGCCTTGTTCACTTAACATTTTGGCTTCTCTCTGAGCACACAAAAACAAGAATTACCTTGAACACTACGCAAGGGTGTCAGGAGAACACCACCACCACTATGCCTATAAATTGTTGGCTACCTAATTTTAATGCAGATAAGTGCTGGCGTATTGATTTGCACGATTTTGTGGCAAAATGGAAATCCCACATGAATATGTTCTTTGTGTGCAGAAAAAAATGGTTTAGAGGAGCTTTTACTGTTATTGCTTTCCCATGCCTAAAGAACAATTAAGCAAATAATATTTCACTACTGTATCAGGTTTATAAACTAACACCAAGTCCCGTCTGTTTAGATTTTAAATATCCCTTCTCATTTCCCGATTCGCTCTGTTTACTTCGAATGATTCTGGTTATCGAAAAGTTGTGTTTCTTCCAAACATCTCCTTAAATAACATGTGAAATCTGAAAACCTTCTCGGTTTGGAATATATCTACTTAATTACCAAGGGGTCTCTGGCTATCACAACCCTACACTGATTTTAGTCAGTGGGTGTGGAAAGGGAAATGTGTGCATGGGAGAAAAGTAGTTAAAATATACATTCATCTCCTCTGTGACCTAGCTTAGGTAACAAAACCTTTATCACGCAAGCAGCTTGGAGGGGCATTAACGGACTCTGAGGCTCAGGGAAGTGAACAGATGTGCTTTGCACGTGTGAATAAATACTTTGGAAAGAGCATAGGGTTAGGTTCTGAAGGGTGCTGACCTTCAGTGTGTTTATTGGTGGGACAACGATGCATTATTAACACACGGCAGCTCCCCTGAACTGTTGCCATGATTGCAGGGTGGGGCAAAAGTAGGTGTACAGTTGTGAGTAGGCAAAACACAGCGTGTTCTTGTGTTATCATTTATTAATTATTGTATTATCTTCCACGTGAACAACTAGAAGAACTGTAAACCTACTTTTGCCCAATCCTGTATAATAGAGCCTTTTACAGCCATCAAGGGAGGGAGGTAAGGAGGTCTTTATTAACCATTAGATGAGATTAGCACATTATGTGAACTTTAGTAGGCAAATTATCTCTTACTGAAATATAATGTTGGTTATAACTAATTGTCAACATGATTTTTAAAACTTTCCAGTGAACAGCCCAGTGTTTTACTACCATTCAGCTCATTATTGTCTGGTAATCCACGAAAACATGTTCCGTTGTGGGATGTTCTCACAGGAGCTGAATTTTAGAGGCAGACTGTATCACTGAAGGCTGACTTTAAAACTGTTTGGCATTACAAGTTCGGGGATATTAGCATACATGCAAACTTTTTCTAATTAAATAAAACTGTTCATGAACTAGAAAAGCTGCTTTGGAATTTTTCTTCCTCTTTATTTCTTAAGCGGTTCTTAAAAGATTAGTTTTGCAGTAAATTTTTGAGAGTTACCTTGAAAAATAACAGCATAATTTATTTCAAAAAAAAAGCTTAATTTGGGGAGAGAAAAGATTATCCCATTAGCCTTAGTAACTGAACACAGCACAGAGAGTCCATTATGAAGAGTCTTTTATGTCCTGGCAGAAAGTCATTAACATAAAATAAATCATTAGCTTTGATATTAAGCTTCTACTATCTGCAGGTTTCTATGATTAATGTTCATGACTGCATCTGTCAAACAATAAAATATACTTTTTTGTTGAAAGGTTATCCTGCCTCTTTATTATTAACATTTCTCTTTATACAATTGTTACTGGCATTTTTTAGGCTCAGGACTATTGGCATAGAAAAGAACTGGGTTTTACAATGGTATAAAGATGCCAATGCATATTACACTTTACCCATCATTTTTTAAAATTTGCCATTTAATTGAGTTAAAAGACTTAAGGAAATCGGGTGGTACACAGATATGCTTTCAGCGTAATTGGACGATCTTTCAGACCCAGTTGGTTCATTTGTTAATTAATCTTGCACGTTGTATTTCACATCTCTGACCCATATGTCAGAGGAAGGTACAGAGGGGCAAGTTTGCTTCCCTGAGGCCAGGAACTACAAGAGGGCATTTCCCTCCACAGCAGTTATTTTCAACTTCTACTGTATCTTCTTCCAGTGCAAAAAAAGGCACAGCTCCCATAGGCAGCATCTCTCATTAGGTGCATTGACTCTCCACACAGAGAGAGAAGAAGAGGCCCCCTGAGGGGGGCGCTTATCGATATCTGAGGGAGGGAGGTTACAGACTGTACCCAAACACACCCCTTTTTCCCAAGTTAACCTCTGACCTTCTAGAAAGGTTATTCTTTGCTGAAAGAATCACTAGTCTACAACTTTGGAAAACACACTTATTCTCTTGGGGTAGCAGAAGAAATGAGCTGAGAATACAGTATTTTTCTAAGGTCTACCATTATTTGAATTTTTGAACGTCTTTCACCACAGAATTTCAAAATAACCTACCTCTGTCAACTCTGTAATTCTCACAAGGCTTCTTGATACACATATAAGTAACTTTCTCTAGTGAGCACGATTGGGACACAGATGGATTACGGTGTTAGTGTCAGAACTTTTACCAGACGTAGGACAAAGGCTTCTGAAGAAAAAGGGGAGGGAATCATACCCTTTCACAGGTCTATTTATGTTGCCTTGGGAGTAAGTCAAGACAGCTCTAGCAGCCCTCAGTTTTTACCTCAAATCTTCAACAAAAAGAAGTCCTTTCTTAAGAAAGGCCTATGGTTTTTCTCAGAAAGATCTAGCTCTTCAGTCCTCTTTACTAGGTAATAATATGCCCAATTAAAGCCCCACTCTGGTGAAGAGCATCTTCGCCTGTGAAACATGGCTAAATTTCTCAAAACGAGTGCTAATGAGGCATTCCTACTAGCCAATTCCTACTATGATTTCCTTTATGATTCTTGTACACATTGATAGATTCTTCCATTTATGATCAATTCTCATGTATTTATGGCTAGAAATATATCCAGGACCATGAGAAACACATCAAAACACACACTCACACTCACAGGCACCCTATTTCTCTGGCTAGGTTACCCCCAGATAAAACCTTAAAGACATAATCTAAAGGCATTTTATGCAGAAGCTGACATTGCCAGTACCATGGGTCAGATACATACATAAGTCTACATGATACCTCAACATACTTTGTATTTTCTTGGCCACGAATAAAGCTTCTTATTAACCAACCATGGCCTTAGTTTAACTAGGAGTCCTTTCAAGACAGTTTCATAAAAACACATAATTCAGGAATGAAAAACAATAAACACTTGGCTAAAGCAGAACCACTTAAAAATCCAAAGTGAAAAACGGACAAACAGAAAAGCATTATTAGTGACATTGTTTTCATGACCTTTACTATTATAAATATGTGTCAGTGATAATTTTTCATGAGTAAAGTGGAAATCTAAAGATAGTTTTCAGAAGTTAACTTTAAAATTTTTAACCAAGTAAGGCAAACTTGCTTGAAGAGGTCTGGGAAAATATTGGTATGTCCTGACATGAATGAGCAGGAGGTTCTTTCTGGTATTGTCCTTCCTCTGGTCCTTTCTGCTGTATCACCGACGTTCTAGTACGACCAATATAACGTTCCCATTTGCAAAGTAATGGCATAGGGACAAACACATTATAACCAGGAAAAACTCACGCAGGTTAATGTGAATGCCATGTCTCAAAGTATTATAGAAGAACTGCTATAATTAACAGTCTGTTGGCACTTCCATTATAAACCACATTTCCAAGCAGCTCATAACTCAACTGTTTTTAATGAGAAATTGTTCTTCAGGATGAAACTTCGCATGTACAGCTTAAAACAAACAAAAAAAATTGCTAAATTCATTAGGGCAGATGTTAGCTGAATCATCTTGGCATTGCAGTTTTCCTAGTAGGCAGTCCCTTTAGTGCAATTCACTATCTACTGCTGGTCCCATCAACCAATAGAGACCACAGATATCTGACTCTGAAAAGTACACCAGCAAAGAAAAAGATCCAGTGAAAATAGATCAATAAAACCAAAGTGGAAGTAAGTGAAAGGAAAGAAATTATCTTTAAATCAGTAAAAGTAAATATCCCCACGTTGAAATTTTGCTTGAATTCAACTGAAATCAGGCGGCCTTCAAACATTCAGATGGAATGCTTCTTGCAGGCAAGAACTCTAGTGCTTCTACATAGAAGAACATGGAAGCTTCTTGTAAGCAAGAAGTGTAGTTACGATTCTTGTGGCTGCAGTATTTAGTAAGTACGGTGTATTATATCTTGTTTTCTCCTCAAGGTACACATTTTGGATCCTTGGATTTGACTGCATACATTATAAGTTTTACCTTAAACAATAACATTTTAAAATGTCATTGATAGCATTTAATCATCATGATAATTACATTTCATTTTTATTGGGATATAAGATAAATATCCTACTTTATGTCTTCCAGAACCCTTGAATTCACATTCAGAGAGCTAAAATGTAGGATAATTAGTATCTAAATTTCATCAGTTAAATAAGTTCTGCGTGTCCACTATTCCCATTTTAGTTATCTCTGCCTATTCTGATGAGAACACAGAAGTAGGCTAACCCTTACTAATGGTTATTGTAATTGTAACTCACCTAACTTACTGCATGCCAGCTAAAGATAAGGTGATCACAGTCTCACTTTCATACTGTTTTAGTGTCTAAATAAAGATTTCTCACTGAGCAGAGATGTTCAAGGAACTGTTTCCAAGCTCTCCATACGCTGTGTATAAAATGTGGGCAAATTATAAGAGATTAGAAATATCCACCATAGTTATTTTTCCCCTCAGCATCATATCTGTTTTCTTGGTCTGTTATTGTATGACCGTACATCACTCATTCAGATGGGGGAACTGGGGACAAGGAGAACAGCTTAATTCAGGATTTAGAAAAGTGGATATGGGCCTGAGAACTGACATATTCCACTTTTCTGAACCAAAAATAAGGGCAGGTACAGGAGGAAGAATAGATCTGTTCACATGGTAATGATAACAATTGATGAACAGAAAAGGGAGTATGGTGGCCAAGTAAACACAACGGGGGTCAAGGACCAGAGGAAAGGGAGGGACATTGGGAGTAGAGAGTACAGACCTCCCAAGTGCAGGTGAAGATTGCTGAGGAGAAAAGCAAGGGGCTGGGGATGTTCCAGGGATGGGCATGTTTCGGGAGGAGCAAAGGACAGGGGCAGAGGCACTAGGGACAGATCTGCTGCTAGAGACAGGAAGGCTCACCAGCACCTGAAAAATATCCCCAGGGTCTTTTCAGCTTTCTAGTATCCTAACCAAGTGTTGGAAAGCATTAGAAAAATATCTTTTTTCAGAGCTAAATACAATGTCCCACTCCAGTTCTCTAGGTTATCCCTTTCTTGAATTGAGCCCATTTAAAAAAAAAGTATGATGACAAGAAATAGTCCCACATACCAAAACCAAAATTTGATACCCAGTTTTGGTACCCAAACAGGCATTGGTAAACTTGAAACTTTCCCTTCTTCTTCTAGTTTCAAGGGCCTTACTTCTTTTCTCCGTTCTTAAGTCCTTTGCAGTCACATCATTTAAAAAATTCTATACTAAGCAGTCAATTAAATAATATTTAAATATCAGTTTAGTTTTTCTAGCTAAGCAAAATATCAATATGCTTAATATTACCATTCAGTACCTTTTAAAACAAATAATAAGCTGGAAGAATATGAAACCATGTTAAATAACATTAGATCTCCCCAAAGCTCATAATTATCACTGTTCCATAATTATTTATAATTGAAATTTGTGATACTAGTATATACCACAAAGTCAAGATAGCTACATTTGAGGTTTTGTATGATACCTGTTCAGTGGCCAGAACCATATGATTGCTTGGTTTACGTTCTTTCTTGCCTATAAATTCACTTAAAACATATTTAAAGACCTAAAAACTTATGAAAGATGCCAGCTAACAGAACTCCCAAGGGAGTTTTAATTATACTAATGATGTCCAAAGTATTACCTATGAATTTCCTAAGGTCCTAGAAGTTACAAAGGTGGATAGGAAACTAATCAAGTATGATGCACTAAATTGGTTACAATCCTCCCCCTCCTCCCATTCTGGTCCGTTTTCTTACATTTACTAATTAAAGTAGAAATAATGACTCCATCCTAATGTGTTTATAAAGCCTGTATTTTACATATGATGAGTTTTGCCATATGAAAGTACATTACATAATACTCTAAATGGAAAAATAAGCTCAAAGGAGATTTTGCAGAGAGGGTAATGAATCTTGTTTCTCTCAAAAGTTATCAGATGTCTAATGTTAGCCCTGACATTTTAATGCAGAGTTCATCACAAGTAAGTCCTTCCTCCGATGTTTATATGGAAAGATTATACACAGTTCCTCCTCATTTCAACGACGAAAGCCCAATATGCCAAATGCCCACTATTCTTTATAAATAGCTAGTCTTAAGCGTGGGTTTGTGTTTTGGACCTCCCTGTGTCTAAATCAACCAAAGAAAGATTCAGGACCTGATTCTACAAAAGCAACCACTGAGAACAGTGAAGACCATTATTTCCTCTCCCACTGCTGGCAGAGGTCAGCCTCCCTGTCATTAGCCATGTCATAACATAATTGTATTACTACTCCTTATGTGGGCAGATACTGAGCAATAACTGAACACATTGCATCATTGTAAAAATGAAAAAGTGCCATTTCTTTGTCCCAATTTAGCATAAAATCAGTGAAAACAATCTTCAGAAATGACACTGCACTAAGAAACTGAAAGGAACTGTTATTACTCCGTAGGTATATATTTAAACTGATGCTCTGACATCCCCAACTAGAACAAAAAATAGGGCTGTGTTTTACTACTGAACTCCCATTGTGAGCTCCTATAACACAGTTTCTTTTTGTAACATTCAGTTCAATTAAGGGATACAATGTTACTTAAAATGGTATTAATCACATGAAACACCAGTGTGGTACCCACTTCTCAATATGTGACATTAACATGCTTTAAGTTGCAAGAGGTGAAGACTGTGACTTCCAGACTACATGCTTCTGTCCAGTCCATGAGCTACACTGCATTTCAAAGGCTGACCTATATACAGCAACATGCCATCCGTTCTGGCTGTTTGTATAAGAGATTCCTCACACAGTTGCCATAACTAACATCATTCACATTGTTCTCACTTTTCTCCTGCAATGGGCTATGTGAAAATGGAGGTCAGTTTTGCATAGTAATGCGCAATATTAGTTAAACTCTTTCTACAAAATTCCTCCTACAGAGTTCATTAACTGAAAAATATAAGTGGTATTTTGGCAATCTATAGAGCAGCAGTGCTAGAAAGTGTTAGCAGAGTAAAACCGTCACATTTGAGTTTAGAAAAGCTTCAGGAAGAGGATATTCATTTTCTCTATTAGGGTCTCTTCTGACATTGAGAAAATGGGACTGGAGAAACTTTAGCTACCACTGCATGATACTAAGGCACAGAGAGATACTAGTTCTGCCGGGATTTAGGTACCAACTTTAAGTGTTGACAGATTTAAAATAAAGATAATTAGTAATTTATGATCTTATCACCCTATTAAAAACAAATAACCCGACAAAGTGACTGTTTCTTGTAATGAGCTACGTATTCATTGCACATCTGAAAGAGACAAGGTTTACATTGCAGTCTTGTCTCTTAAGGAAGTCTGTTGCAACTTGTTTTTACTAAACGTAGAGACAGATTTCTTATTTCATCTCATTCAAACTTCTGCCCATCCCTCAGATCCCTGCAATCCACTGAGTCACTGCACAAATGAAGCTAGTTGGCTACATTTGAAGCAATTAAAAATGTTGAGCTACATAGAAATTTTGTACCAATGCTAGTCATGATGGAGTAGGAAATACTAGCACCTGGGCTTTCTATGGCCTAGAAAACCTATTCTGGACATTTAATATAATCTGGCTCAGTGCTGCTACACAGAGAAGGGCAGAAAAAACGTCCTGCAAGAAACATTTCCATGAAGTCTCTTCCTACTATGACAAGTACATCTTATGACTTTGCATCTTTAAAAATCCATTATTCCCTGGATAAGTTAAATAGAAGACTTGCAACTAGTCTGTACAAAGGGTGGCTAATTTGCATTTAAAAAGAACAGTTTGCTCCTCATACACCGAGTGACTTAAAAGGAACTTCAGTGAGCTGGTAAAGAAATTCTGAAGACTTTCTAAATTAATTTATTCAATTCACAGCACAACTCACTAAAATTATTTGAAGCACTTAATTAGGAAATGATTTAATATATTGAAGTAATTCTTGGTTTTCCAAAGCATTTAGTTTTTAAATTAAATTTGACCCTACTATCTCAAGAATTACAACTGAAACTTGTATCCAAGTCATCACTCTCTTTTTGGAGCCTAAAATCACTGATCAATTTAATAAGATGTGTCCAGTTTCATTGCCAAAGTGGTTCTGACCTTTTGCTTTGGTTACTACTGTGGAATACGTCTTTATTATCCAAGATAGGACAGCTACTTTATTATTATTTTTATTCATAATAGTGCCGAAAACAATATAAAATGTTACAAACACAAAATGCTTGCTTATAAAGGCAAAACTGATTTTAGAATAAAAGAACTATGTTACCAACTCATTATGAAACTTCAGCACACGAACTTCTCTTGCCAAAGTTACCCTTGCTTTCCAACTTGCCTCGAGCTAAAGGGCTCCCTATGTGATGAAAAGCCATTCTGCCTTGCCCGAGACTAGATTTCCCTTGTTTCAAACTTGCTGAAACATTATCGGTACACAGCTCATCCATGTTATTGGGTCTCGCAGTGTACACAGCATTTAGGAGCTTCTCCACGGGGCGATATCTGTGGTTCACTTAACTCACAGCTGTGTGTGTGTGTGTGTGTGTGTGCGCGCGCGCGCGCGTGTCCCGACTGACCAAGACTCGGGGCTGCAAGTGAGTTTCGTGGTGGGGGGCCCGGGTCCTGAAGATGCAGCTTCTGTTCTGTAGCACGTAAAAAAAAAAAAAAAAAAAAAAAATGCTGTTTGACGATAATTTGCCACCGGGGGCAAATGTTAGGGGGTCCCAACGATTTATCCAGTGGAATTCACTGAGGGGCCAACAGGGAATTGCTTGCAGGGGCTCTGAGTATCAGGCAGGTTACCACCAAGCAGGAGCTGGGCATCTAAACTGCCCGCCCGGCCTTTCAGAGAACTCAGTTCTTCTCGCCGACGTCCACCCGGTGGGACAGCTTAGACACGTCCAACACGCCCAAGGCAGGGATGCCTTGGCCCGACGCTGCGCTAAGGAGACCGGTCCCCACGCATCCTCCCTTTCGAGGCTGAGAGTTCGAGAAACCCCGAGATAACCCCCTCCAGAAGCACCCCCTGACTGCTCTGTCCTTGAGGCGAATGGAGCTCCGCAGTAGCTCCGGCGGGCGCCCCCACCCCGGGCCACCAGCTGGGTCAGGCTCGTCCTAGTGCCCCGGGGCCTTGGCGCTTGGGGGTCAAAGGGCTGTAGGTGCAGCCCAGCTTGGGACCCTGCTCCAGCCCCATGCCGAGTGCTGGAGCTTTGGACGTGAACTTGAAGCGCTCGTCCGGCTCGGAACAAACTTGCAATTTCCGCGCGCAGGCCCCCAACCAAACGGGAGCTGTCCCCTCCCAAGCCCGACCCGAGACCCGGCTCCCCCGCTGCGCCCCGGCCTGCAGACTGGAGTCCGAACACTGGGCTCGACCAACAGAACGGGTTTGAGAAAACAAAAGAGTTGTGGGGCAATTTTCCCCGCGGGGGGCGTAGGCGTCTCCCGGGTTCCCGCACCCCGACTCCCGGCTGCTCCCCTAGCAACTAATCCCGAGCAGGGAAGCGGTGCCACGAGCCCCCGGTGCCCGTGAGAGGGAGGGAGGTAAGAAGAAGGGAAACTGGAAAATAAACTGAATTCTCTCAGTCTCTGCCTTGGTTCCCGGACACCAGACACACCCCCAAAGTATACCGTGGTTTTCTTCTAATTTTTTTTAAACGCCCCCCGGCAAACCTAGGCAGGGATCCTTAGTCGCGAACAGCAGGAAGGAAAGAATCCGAGCAAATCGTGTCACTTTCCGCACAATCGCGGTGTTTGACAAACCCCCGGAGCCGCTCCACAATATTTACTACCCAAGCGCACGCAGGGCTGCAACGGGTTGGGAGCCGAGCGCTCCCGGGACTGGCCTCCGCCGACCGGCCCGGCCGCCGAGCTGGCCGGGCCGCCGCCGCCCCCCTCCCGGGATCAAGCAGCGAGAACACGGTGGAAACAAAAGCAGAGCGTTCACCTTGTTGCAATAGTAGGGGTCCAGGCAGGGAGAAGGTCCCAGACAGGGAGCGTCGGGCGCAGCTGCTGGCTGAGCTGGAGGTGGATAAAATCTTACGTCCATTTCACTCTCACATCAAGCAACTCCTTTTCTTTTCCTCTTTCAAAAAAAGTGTGCAGCAAAACAAGCTTAGACGGAACAGAGAGAGGTGTCTGGACTCAGGAGTAAAAGAAACACCTTCCTTCCCTCACATCCGTTTGCGGTTTGTTTAAGAAGAAGAGGAAAAAAAAAAAAAAAAAAGAAAGAAAAAAGAGGGGGGAAAAGCGCTCAACTCTCCCCCAAGCCGCGGCGCGCACCCGTCAGCGCCGAGAGCGCAGCCAGCTCCGCCGCCGCCTCCCGGCCCTGCCGCCACCACCGCCGCTGCCGCCGGGCAGGTAACTTCATGCGCTCATTGTCCCCCCGCCCGCCCCCCCATCCCCGCCTCCCGCGCCCCTAGCCGCCGGGCACACGGGCTCGCGCTCGGGCTCTAGGTACTGGGCGTTTTATTGAAGTCTCTGAGTTGATCTGCTTTTAGTTTATTTTTTTCCACCTTGGAGGCCTGGGATGGCGGGGAGAAATAAGAGGGGGACAAGGCGTGAGGAGTGGTGAGCGCCCCGGGCCGGGCTGGTTAAGGCGCACCGCAGGACGCGGGCTGCTTGAGGCCCAAAGGCTGCAGCTCAGGCCGGGAGCTGGAGGAGGGAGGAGCGGTGAAGCAGGAGGAAAGCACGTCCGGGCCCGGGACGAGGCAGCGGGACCCCAGGGAGCCTCTGCTGTGCCCGAGCCGCGCTACTCCAGGCTGTGCGAGTTACACAAAGGGGTTGGCGAGCCCGAGCCATCGGCGGCCGCGGGGCACCACGGGGAGCGCGCAGCAAGGGGGCGCTGTGACTCACCCTGCCCCGCAGCCCCGCCCCCGGGCCCGCCCCGGCCCCACCCCACTCCCACCGCGCCCAGCACAGACGTCCCACTTCCTTTTCTGCGTCCCCTAACACCCTGTCCGCGGCTTTCCCTACCCAGTCTCCGCATCCCCGTTCCTACTCCCAGTTCCTGGGAAGGTGACTCTCCCTCGCAGCGCTGTTCTCGGGGACCGGGAGCCCGCAAAGAGCGCGAACCCTCTGTGCGCTGTGAGTGGACTGCTGTCCCAGTGAACCGATTAGACTTCAGGGTGTGGATGGTCTGTTAAAGTCGCCCTCCCTTCTGTTGCTCCCTCCTGCCTCCAGCCCTCACCTCCCAGTGATATGTGCCCCACTGGAGGGTTGCAAGGACTAAGGTTGACATAAGGACTCAAAGGATAAATGCGTGAACAATTATTAGCACACACGACAAGGCTAGAGGGGAAACACGTGGGCTTGCTAGTTGCCCATTATGGGGATCTTGTCTTTTAATAGTGGAAAGCCCAGTAATGCTCTCAGAGGTGCACGGATGACCTCGAAATCAGCCTCCCCATTTCTCTGGTTGGTAAGTGGGATGAGGAAATCACCAATCATGTTTTCCCGCCTTACCTCTTAAACCCGGAAACTTACAACTCCGTGCCTCCAGGTGGTTGGAAAAGTTTGGCGTACCTTGGCCGCTGTCCAACAGATTTATCGCTGGGGCTCTGTCCTTGTTGGAAAGTCCAAGCAGGAGTGTGTAATATTTACCTTCTCAGGAGGAAACAGCCCCACACACTAGGGCCTAAGGCCCTGCAAGAGAGCCTGGAAATACTTCATCTGTTCCGGTTGTTTCTGGCACCAGGGAGGGCACTAATAACATTTTGCCACCCGGCACAACCTTCTCGTACACGTTGATTACTGCTCTGCAACTTTCCCACAGCTATATTGCTTCCTCTGCATTTGAGAGCATCAGTCACAAACAAGCAGATCTGGAAGAAAATCTATGAAGACAGTATAAGAAATGATCAAATTAACATGGTTGGGCATCTATACATGGCTCATATTAGTACCTTTTGTTAAGCATTGCTTTCTACTCCTTACATCATTTGTCTCTTAAGCCAGTGTTTTCTTTCTTCCCTCCGTCATTTTTATAATGCAAAAACCCAGGTTTCTCTGCATCTCAAGATTGACAAAGTGAAAATTGGTGTAGGAAGAGAAACCAATTAGGAAAAAGAATTCCTCTTCACTGGATGCTGAAGAAACTCCGTATTTACAGCTCCTTCAAGGCACAAAATAAAAGTAAGAAATAGAAATTATGTTTTTCCCCTTAAAGTTCTTTATAATAAAATTTAAATGTTTTCTGGTTTGTAATTTCGGTGTTCAAAATTTCAATTGTAAATGCTAAAATGTGCCTATAGATGTACTTCCTTCCACAATTTAAAGAAAATCCCAATATTTAATCTTAAATACTTCTGTCATCAATCCAGCATTTATTACCTATATATTACATCATTTCAAAATTCAATTTTAAAAAACTCCCTTAGAATCTATAATTGCTTTTTTAAAAACAATTTTATTGTTGTTCAATTGCTGTTGTCCCCATTTTTCTCCCATTGCTCTTCCCTGCCCTGTCCACCCCCTGGTCCTGTGAACATTAGGAAGATGAAGAGGTTTGGGCCTGGGGCAATATCATTATCAACATCTTGACACCTGGGAGAAGAAAATGACATCTCCACTTTGTTCCAAAACCTTCCACTTCTCTCTGTCTTAAGGAAAATTCAAATGCATGGGACCTGTGTGTCTCTCTAGTTAATCAAGGGACTGGTTTCTTCCACGTGCAGAGCATAGAATCGAAGTGATACGTTTGTGCTGGAGTGCTGTGATGGGTAGAAATGTAGCTGTTGATTTAAAAAGCTCTTAAATTGAATCACTCATACATGGAGAGTAGACCATGAAGGTCAGTTCGGGGTGGAGATAAAAATGGAGTTAATGATCTATCGTGCCTGTGTAATGAAGTATCCACAAAAATCCCCAAACTACCAGGGGCAGAGAGCTGCCAGGCTGGTGAACACACGGAGGTGCTAGAATAATAGTGGTCCTGGAGAGGGTATGGAAGCCCTTTCTATAGATCTTGCCCTAAGCATCTCTTTTATCTGTATGCTCATCTGTATCCTTTACCATATCCTGTTATAAAAATTAAAAAAACAGTATGTAAACTCTTTTCCTGAGTTCTGTGAACTGCGATAGCAGGTTAATCAAACCCAAGGAAGGGGTGTTGGGAAACTGATTTATAGCCAATTGGTCAGAAGCATAGGTAACAAACTAGATTTGGGACTGGCATCTGAAGGGGGCAGGCAGTCTTATGCAAATGATACTCTTTCCACGGAAATGGTGTCGAAATTGAGTTAAATTGTAGGACACCCAGCCGGTGTCACAGAGCTGCTTGATGTGGAAAAAACCCCCACATATCTGGTATCAGAAGTTTTGTGAGTGTGCTAGCAGTGTGAGAACAAAGGAGGACTCAGATTTTCCCAACTCAGATGGAAATGTGAGCATTAATTTGAAACAAAAACAAAAACAGAAAACAACTTTCACTCCAATCAGTTGTTCAGAGAGAGTAGAACACAAGGGCCATCCCCGTGTAACCTGAAAAACACGCTTTCATTGTGATGCTCCATCCAAGGCCTATCATGTACTGAATGGGTGTACTACCAAGAAAAACCTGGGGAAAGTTAATTAGCTAAACCTCTGAGTAAATCTTATTAACTTGGAAGATAAAATAGTAGTTTCTTGTCAATTTCTAGGACATTCAGCTCTATATCCTGGCTAAGTTTACTCACTTATTTGTGCATCCATTCATTCCTTTGTACATTATTTAACAAAGACAGATGAGGAGAGCAAAGCACTATGCTATGTGTTATGTATATGTTGACATATAAAAACAGGTTAAAACAATTTCTGCTTTAGATGTGTTGTTTATAGTCTTCCAGAGCAGTATTCCCAACCTTGTCTGGTCAGTGGAGTCACCATGGAAGCTTTGGAACATACTCAATTCCTGGGCTCTACCCCTAAAGGTTCTGATTTAATTCATTTAGAGTTAGGGTCTGTGCACAGGGAGTTTTCAAAGCTCTCCAGTGGTTTTAACTTTCAGGAAAGATGGCGAAACACTGGTCTAAAAGGAAAGATAAGATGGACACAAATGGAATACTAAAAGCAGGAAATTTTAGTAAATAAAATTTACTGGCTGGATTGATATTTTGTGTTGGCTTTCCCAAGGGGGCATAGAGGGTTGCAACTCCCATGACCCTGTCATCTGCCCCATTAGAGGTTTAATACGGTAATCTACCCAGTTACTCTGACTAAGCATACGTGAATGGTTCCATAGGTCCAGATTAGACTTTGGTCATCTGACTAGGAACTTTATAAGCTCTAATTAGCAGAAAGTGTGTGTCCTTGAACAAAACATCTCTTTACTAGCATTGATGTAATAATTCATGAAATGTCCACGTCCTTGACCTGCTCCTGATTTTTTTACATTTAATTTTACTGTCTCATTTAGTTTTACAAATTACATTGGAAACCCTAACCAGTAATTACAAACCACACTTAGCATTTGATTTTGTTCCCCCCATGTTACTTGTCTTCATTTTAATTATAGTTTCATAATTGTTGTGTTTTCAAATTTGCAATTGTTTTCATTGACCACATTTTATGTTTATTGACTGTTTGTACTATGTAGTCAGCCCTAAATCTTATAGTAATGCCTCCAAGTTACGTACAGAATATGTTACTTCAGGGGAAATATCACCTAGACATTTAACCCTACCCATGATTTATGAGAGTCTTATAAAAATTATTTACCAAAAAAAAATGGCACTTCTTTAGGGACAGTTTTGGTTAGATTTTTGAGTTAGTTTTTTTTGAAGGGTAAAAGTCCTCTACATATTGACTATGGGATTGTACATCTGATAGAGGGATTTATTTTGAAATGTCAAAATTAAAACTAAAATAAAAAAATGCTGTACTTTATAATTAAACTAATATTCAGTCGTTTGCTGGCCTCCTCTTGAATATGAGCTTTCCAGTAATAGCTGATGCCTCAATCTCCCCTGTAGAACAAAGCCTAATTTTTAAAAAAATTCCATTCATTTGACACTTCATGTGGGCCACCTTATATCACAAGGCATCTTGTTATTCACGTATTTACAGGTTTACTTTCCTGCATGATCATAGGGTGAAATAGCTATGTTTGGCTCTGGCAGGTGTGACTCGGTGGACTGAGCAGCAGCCTGCAAACCAAAGGGTCGTTGGTTCAATTCCCAGTCAGGGCACATGCTTGGGTTGTGGGCCAGATCCCCAGTAGGGGGCGAGCAAGAGGCAACCACACGTTGATGTTTCTCTCCCTCTCTTTCTCCCTCCATTCCCCTCTGTTTAAAAATAAATAAATAAAATATTTTTTAAAATATAGCTATGTTTGTTTTCTTAGAACTTAACCAACACTGAGTCCTTCACATTCTGAAGGTTCAAAAAACATCATTAATGGTTTTGATGAGAAATGCTTAGCTTTCATTTCAATTTACCAGTTAGAATTTACAGTTGTCCAGAGTTATGCAATATTTTTCTAAAGTTCTTTAAATGGAAAATAGAATGATATGCAATACGTAACATGATGCAATGGAAAACACAGGACACTGAAGTGTATTTCCTGGGGAGACTGGTGAGAAATGACTAGATTGTAAGTCTCTCAACTGGAAAATAAAGGATTTCAGAATGATGAGGAAAGTTTGAAGGAAATGATATAGGGTCCACAGATACCTCACATGGTACTAAATGACTCATAAAATGCAGTATTTTTTACATAATATGGGAAGTGTGCCATGCCTGTTCATCTCACCATGCAGTGTGGCACAGTACTTTGATCTTCGACAATATCCAACATTCGGGGCATAATAGCTGTAATAGGACTATTCAGTTATTTTACATCGCAGTAATCCAGTCCTCTCTCATCAGGATAAACTGTGAGGACAAATCCTTTCAAAATCAGAATTAGTTCCTTGTAGAAGAGTGAGGCACAATTATCCCTTAAATAGGAGCAGCTGCAACATGGTATCGGCCTGGAGTGTAGCAGTGAAGTGTTTTTTTCCAGTGCAATTAAATGGATTTTTTAATGCAAACTAATATTTATAAAAAGTCAATTGGAAAAAAAAAGTCAATTGGAAGGTGAGTAGGTATGGAATTGCTCAGATGAAAGGAACAGTCGTTTTGCTTACGGAGTTAATATTCCCGCCTTAGTAAATGCTATTTTTTGGTGCCAATGGATAATCAAGGCTGATATTTCCTGAGAAATGGGGCCCAAAAGGGAACTAGAGTAATAAAGAAAAGATAATTCTGGTTTACTTGTACACTCTGTGTTTTATTTTGAACTGTGTCCATAGCTATGTTTTGTTATTGTTTTTCAAAGAAGCTATGGTGAGTCAATGGCAACACTTCAATTTAAACAGGAAAGATAGCACTTGAGTGGAAAAAATAGAAATATAACTCATAGGACTTACACTAGTCAGTGCCTATGTCCAGAGAGAGACAAAGAGGGATGGGAACTTTGTTTTTTACCACAGAGATGATTAAAGGATTGGAAAATAAGACCTTTAAAAAAGATTAAAGGACTTGTCTAGAGAGGGCAATACAGAGAAGCAATGTAATATCTTCAAATCACGCGTCTCAAGAGTTCTTCCCTAAACAAGGAGAGAGCACCTCCACCGAAGACAGGACACGAGGAAATGGATGTAATACTAGAGCATTGAGATTTAGTCACACTTAGAAAGCATTTTCCCCAGTGATCTTTAATGGAGTGCCAAAGGAAAGCGCGGGCTGGGACTAAATTTAAAATCTCTGCACCCAATGAAAGTTTGTCGAGTTCCCTGTGCACCCATTGACACTCCTGTTCTTGAAATATACCTTTATATATAAAAGACCAAGTGGGCAGAGGGTTTAGCTCTAGTTATCCAAAGGGTTCCTGTGCTCAGAAATTTTAGATAAGCAGAAAGTCAAGTTCATCCAGACAATGAATCAAGATGTTTCTTGTAGTTTTCTGAAATCTAAGAATTTTTTAAAATTAAATTTTGTTCCTGAGCATTTTCAAGGAATTTGATTACAGAGAAACATAGCAAACATCTGATTTTGCAGGAAAAATGCTAAGAAATGATATAACCTATGAATTGAAATGTTTAATAATCTACTGTTACTCTATTTTTTTTTTTTTTTAAAAAAGGACGCTCTCATGTGATGGAGATGGCCTTTTAGGATGATCTCACAGCCAAAGATGAAAGGACAGGTGTCCTCCTGCTTTACTGTGGTACATTTTAATGCATAGCCTTCACATCACTAATTCAAAAATCACACATTTTTAAAACAGAGAGACTCTTCAGCTCTCATTCAGGCTGACAGTTGTAGTGAACTCCTACTTCTCCCACGAAATCTTCCAGCATTGATTAGGTAAGTGACTCTTCGCCCTCACCCTGCCCAGTTTCTGCACGTAGTTCCTGCTCTCCTCCCTGATTAGGTACTCACTGCTTCCTTCCACTATAAATCCACTTACGCTTGACCTTTACATAATGCTACCTATCTATCTATGTGTTGCTTTAGTGTTTCCATTTTGTTCCACAGGGTGGTCCAATAAGTCTGTCTGTATTAATATGTTTGATGATGATTATAAGCTCCTAGAGGGAGGGGACAGAATCTCTTTAAATTGGACTGATGGTCCCTATATCTCAATTCCTTTAAAAATGCTATTTGCAAAAGGATAACTTAACTTAGCATATTTTTTCCTGGGTCTCAGAAAGAGTTAATTTAGGAAGCTACTGGTAAAGATTCAAGATGTCATAATGTGTAAACACTGCCACTTCATTAAGACAGGTTGGAAAAGAGTTGCAATAGTATTATGTTCTGTCTGTTGCCTCATCTGTAGTATATAATTGTCGGAGGGCACTTTTAATTAAGGAAACCATTGCTAAGGGCCCTTTCTGTGTTAGGTAACAATGTAGGTTAGTTCTTGTTGCTCCTACCCCCTTGTTCCCTTGGCTACTGGGGGCTGATAAATTTACGTTTTCTGTGTGGCCTCCATAGCATTTCTAACCTCTAAAATAGACATTAGTCAGAGAGTAAGTAGAGAAAACAGTATTTTAAACAGAAGAGCATGAACAAAGTCAAAGAGACTTTCAAAACAAAGAAAAATTTCAGAACAACCAGAACAAGCAATTGTGTATTTTTTAGGGTCATTTTTAGGGTGCCCAGGCAGGACTCAGGGGAATGTGGAGGGTTAGTGATGAGAGACACAGAGAGGGAGTTTGATCACTGAAATCATCTCACCAAGGGCAGGAACTTTGTCTGGAAGAGGTTGGGAAATCTCAAAAGACCTTAAATAGGACCTGACTTTGATATATTTGTAGTATAATACTATATGGACATGGAGTTTTTGTATACTCTTTAATTGTAGTCCATTACAGTGAGGATTTCATAAGCTATCGCTAGAGTTCATTACTAAAGGAGAGAGCAGCCACTCCTTTTTCTGCGATTTTGTTAATCTGCCATTTTAGTACTTGTGTGGTATATACATAAACTCGGAAACACATTAAGCTGCATGTGTGACCCTCTGTGATCTCTCTCTCCAGCCTCATGTCTGCCATTCTTACAGTCCCCTTCCCCTCAGCCCCAATCTCCACATTTTAAATGATAGAAAATACCAAACTGCTTGGACAGGACCACAGCCCCTTAGTCTCAATTCTGAGATTCTTTAGCTCTGAAAAGGTACTTTTTTCCCCTGACACATTTGGTAGCAATATCTAGAGGTGACATCTAACCTAAACTGATAAGAGGCTTTTTATAGAATTTATTGATCCTACTCAGTGAATATACATACATTTTGCTGCAGATATGTACTGGTTTTGATTATGGGGCGCTTTTTCAAATCCTGCATCAGGGGAATGTTCGGGCATGAGCAAAAGTAGGTGTACAGTTGTTTGCATGGAACAAGAAATACGGGTAACGATTATTACAATACCTTTATTAACTCGGAAGAGTGTCACAACGGCACAGCCCACTTATTGTTGCCCGCCCCTGTGTGTAGGGTATGTTGTAAGCTTTCAGAAATTCGGAAATTGTTCATTTCAAACGCATTTGCCCTGTAGGATCTCACATAAGGGACTACGAACCTGTACTTATAGTAACTTAAATACTCTATGATTTCTTTTGAAGCAAGTGCATCAAGGAATAATTTATTTACAAAAAAGTCTACTAATTTGAGATGGACAATTTGGAGAGTTTTGAGAAATGCATATAAGGGTGAGCTACTACCACAGTCACATACAGAATAGCTCCATCGGTTCAAAAAAGTTCCCTTGGGCCCCTTTGCAGGAAATCGTCTCTCCAGCACGCAGCTCCCAGAAACCCCCGACCTGATTTTTGTCACTCTGGTTTTGTTTTTTTTCCCCCAAATGTCCTATGGAATATTTCGGTATGCGGCCTTTTATGTCTGATTTTTTCTCCTAGCCTGATGTGTTTGAAAAGCATCCACACTGTTATGTCTGTTAGTAGCTTGCTCTTTTTTAGTGCTGAGTACTATTCCATTATGAATATAACACAATATTTTTTATCTATTTGCTAATTGACGAGCATGTAATTTTCTTCCAGTTTTAACTACTATGAATAAAGCTTCTGTGAAAACCCAAATACAAGTACTTGTATGAGCATATATTTTCATTTCCTTTGCATAAATATCTAGAAATGTGAATGCCAGATTTTATGGCAAAAGGATGTTTACATTCATAAGAAACTGTCAAACTGATTTCATAAATGACTACCCTTTTTCATTTTTACCAGGAATGCATAAGAGTTTTAATTGCTTAAAATCCTTGCCAACACTTGGCATTATAAGACCTTCTAAATTTAGCCTTTCCTTTGGGTTTGTAATCATATTTTACAAATTTACATTTTCCTAATGACTAGTGATGGTGAGCATCTTTTCATAGATTTCTCATTAGTATATCTCCTTTGAAGAAGAATTTACTAAGAGATTTTGCCTTTATAAAATTGAATTTTTTGTCCACTTATTACTGAGTTGTATTAGTTGTTTTTGTATTCTGGGTGTAAGTTCTGTATTAGATGCTACAAAAAAAAAAGC
>VMDR010015663.1:0-22041 GCA_007922815.1 Macrotus californicus | reverse complement strand
CACTGAAAAAATGGGCAAAGACCTGAACAGACTCTTCTCTAAAGGGGACATACAGATGGCCAATAGACGTATGAAAAGATGCTCAGTGTCACTAATTATCAGAGAAATGCAAATTAAAGCCACAATGAGATATCACTCACCTCTGTCAGAGTGGCTGTCATCAATAAATCAGCAAACAAGGCCTGGCAAGGATGTGGAGACAAGGGAACCCTTTCTCACTGTTGGTGGGAATGCAGATAAGTTCAACCACTGAGGAAAGCAGTACTCAGATAACTCAAAAAATTAAAAATGGATCTGCCTTTTGACGCAGCAATCCTGCTTCTGGGAATATATCTGAAGAAACCCCAAACACTAATTCAAAAGAACATAAGCACCCCTACGTTCACTGTAGTGTTTTTTACAATCACCAAGATATGGAAGCAGCCCAAGTGTCCATCAGCAGATGAGTGGATAAAACAACTATGGGGCATTCACCCAATGGAGTACTACTCGACCATAATAAAAGAAGAAAAGTTCACCCTCTGCAGCAGCATGGATGGACCTGGAGAGCATTATGCTGAGTGAAATAAGCCAGTCAGAGAAAGACCAATGCTGTCTGACTTCACTATATGTGGAATCTACTGAATAAACTGAACTAACAAGCAAAAACAGAGACAGACTCACAGATGGAGAGCAGGTGACAGCTACTGATGGGGGAGGTTAGGGGGAGGGAGGATTGAGCAAAAAGAAAAAAGGACTCCTGGGCATGGACAACAGTGTGGTGGTTGCAGGGAGGAGGGAGGAATAAGGGGATTAAATGGTAATGAAAAAATACAAATAAAAATGAAATAGATTAGGAGACTGGTAGAGAATTATGAATTCTTGGTTTTGAAAATGAGAATCATTTTTAAAATGCAACTAATCTTTGCTTTCAACATTTTTAAGAAAAGGAAAGATACTCTAAGAGTAAACTAACACAAATGGCTTAGTCTAATAAAAAAGCGACTCTCAAAGAAAGACCAACAGATATATTTGTGTGAACATTTTCTGTGGTATATTTATATTCATATATGGATATTCCATTTCAACTCCACTAAAATTCCACATAATGGCATTAGCATGAATAAATAATTTTGAATCCAGCCATGTGACTTCCCTGTGAAACATGAAGAAAAACTGAAATACCTGTGTTCTCTCTGTGTGGCTGCCATTATAATTTATCCAGCTTTACCGAGGATATTGCGGAAAATGAAACAATGATCTTTAGTGAGACCGCACTCGATTTGGGGTGTTCCAGGTAAGCTGAGAGGCAACACGGTATCACCCACCACCCTGCCAGAATTTTTTCCCTGCAGAGCCTGGAGCTGAGGAGCCAGGTGACTGGCTGGCGTGGCCGGGCTCAGCCATCGGGGACCCGACTATTTAACGTGGAAGAGTCATTAGTCTAAACCATGAACTGCGCATTGAGATTAGTACCAGGACAGGCATTTGGGAGTTCTTTTTCTCTCTGAATTGCCTTTTTATACTATGACATTTTTTGTCCTTTGGTCAGAAATATTTTTTGGTTTCTAAATATCATGATAAAACCATTTTAAATCCATTTTGATTCCATCATGTGAAGTATGGGCAGTTAAGTCATTAGACCTCAGAAATTGTTTACATTGGTAAGTGGCCTTTTAAAATAAAGCAAAACCACATTAAAATATCATCTATCTTCACTGCCCTTGGTTGTTTTGTGGGACCTTTTTGTCCCTGATTTCACTAATACACCAATATCCCTCCTTCTGTATTCCTTGGACAGAAATCACAAGACTGATCTTTTTACCGTGACAGCTCTGTTATTACATAATTCCTGGGGGAAAAACTGAGAACAATGGAATATACTTTATTGGGATATTTCAAGTGGTCTGGGTCTGGGCCCCTTTTCTCATTTTACTTTAGTAATAATTTTGAATGTACTATATTTATGGCTTTCAAATCAGGAAAGGTCCTAGATTAGGCATAAATATCTAATAGAGGAAGAACCTCCTGAGGTTCATGCGCCAGTTCTTCTTAGCCCCACGTGCACGGGATCCATTTCATAAGCTCCCAACGAGAGTGATATTAACGCTGGGCAAATGTTACAGATGGAGGCCAGGGCATGTGACAGGAACATGCCCAGGGCTTGTCGTGATCAGTAGGTGACAGAAAGGCCCCAGCCCTCCAGAGTTTCTGTCACTGTCATGGAAGCTGCCTGTCGTTCTGCCGTACTAAGGAACTCCTAATCTGCTACCTCTTTTACTTTTGGTTTCTTTGCTGTTTTTACTGCTTGTTTTGTTATTGCCACTTTGTCACCAAGCATCTCAACACATGTAGCCCTTTCCTTCTTCCCAGGACAAGTCTGAACTCCTAGGACAGGGCCGCAGTATGTGTGCCTGTGTGTCCAGCAAGCACCTACCACATTTTAGGCGGCAGTGTTTGAAGGACAGGTAGGACCTATTCACAGGTTCTGAAATCAATGTACTATTTACCTAGTTTACAACCCCACTACTTGAATGCGATGGATGCAGTGATACCGAACTGAAGCACGGCCACACAGCGGGATGCTGTCCAGCAGCAGAAAGAACAGGCCCTCTGAGACTTGCAGGAACCACACACGAGCAGAGCTGGGTGGAAGAACCGGTCTAACACAGCCACGCTGTCGGGTCCCAGCGCTGTGGACTTCTGGAAACAGCAGGAAGCTCAGTGGTGGCCAGACGCTCCTGGGGAGGGAAGAGCTGAGCAATGAGCAGTGGAGAGCAGGGGCTTCTGGGGCAGTGGCGTGCGACCGAGTCCTGCAGCGGCGCTGTCACGTGTTTGCGAAAACCTGCGGGAGGTACAGTAGCTCCCCTGCCCGTTAGCCACACGTTCGCACCCCATAGTTTCAGCTACCCATGGTCAACCACGGTCGGAAAATAAAACAGTTCACCAGTGTTAAGCTGCACGCCGCTCTGAGGAACATGAGGAGGTCTCATGCTGTCCTGCTTCACCTGGCCACGGACGCGAGTCATCCCATTGTCCTTGGGCTCTGCACTGTCTGCCCCCCTGCCCTTGGTCACCTGGTAGCCCTCTGGGTTATCAGAGAGAGACCACATTTACACAACTTACTACTGTATATTTTTATAATTGTATTTTATTATCGCTTGCTATTGTTAATGTCTCACTGGGCCTAATTTATAAGTTAAGCTTTATCACAGGCGTGCATGTATGTCTAGGAGGCAGCAGCACATAGAGGGTTCAGTGCTGTCTGGGGTCCCAGGCACCCATGCGGGGTCTTGGAACGTGTGCCGGTGGTTAAGGGGGACCACGGCACAACACAAAGAGTGAACTACCATGTGCTTGGGGGACTTTAGTTAATAAAGATGGATCGGTCTTTGTTCAGTAATTTAAAAATGTCCCACAGTAATACAAGATGTTAAGAAGGCAAACGGGGGAGAGCAGAGGTGAGGATAGAGATATATGGGAATCTCTATAGTTTCTGTTTAGTTTTTCTATAAACCTAACACTATCACCCTAAGGAATATTAATTCTTCATTAAAAAACCCAGAAAGTATGTAAGCACACCATGCACTGTGAGGGTAAATACCATTTCTGGAAAGTTTTGTTGCCGCTTTAGACAGGTGTGTGTTCTCCTGGGTGCCGTGGGCTCAACATAAATATAAAGACACATGAAGTCAGACAAGTGCGAAGACCACTGATTCGGGGTCACAGATGCGCGGCGCCCAGCTGCCTGCCAACTGAAGGGCAGTGTTGGAAGCCTGGCGGGACTCCTGGGCATCAGAGGGCCTGAGGCAGGAAGGGAGTGGCAGGCCCGGCTCTGAACCAGCTGCACCCGTAGCTACTGAACGCACTAGGAAAGCCTTCAGCCATGGGTACATCAGCACCAGCGCAGGAGGCGCAGATGGCTGAGTCCGTCTCTCACGTTGTTCTCCGGTGTCTCCAACCGGATGTGGCAGCTACGTAGTCACGCAGTGTCCTGGGAGTGTCTTGATTTTTCTTCTTACAGAAGCAGAACTCTGTGATAGCCTCAAAACGGTATCGGGCCAGTTGTTAGGAAGCACTTGCCTAACCCGTGAGCACAGAAACTGTGTTTATTTGATTTCTGCTCTGACTGCCAGGCCTGCTCAGTGTAGGTGCTCAACAAGTACTCCGCCTGCCTTTGACCCAAGTTGGTAGTATTCTGCAGCTGTCATTAGTAAGGCATTGAAGTATGGATTTGATTTGATTTTGTTGTTATTGTTTGGCTGTCTCTTCCTTTTCTTTCTGCTTTATGGGTTGTGCTTGCTCGCTTGCCTTTCTGTGCATCTCAGGTGAATTCCTGTGTTTGGGAAGCAGGAGGGCCTAACCCAGGGCCAGTGCAGCCCTGGGGCTGAGTGGGTGCCACTGTCTGGCCACTCTGCTCCCTGCCTTCCCCTCTCCTCTCGGCTCTTCCTTTCTTCCCCCCTCTTCCAATACAGAGCTTGAAATTCTATCACGGCATACTTAGGAGAATATCAAGAGTTGGCACACTGAATTTTGTCAGCAGTTTTTTAAACTCCTGGATCCCACACCTCGCTTTCCTGTCCCTGTCGCGCCGCCCGGGAGAGGGGCAGCTGGCTGCTTCCCCGTGCAGGTGTGAGGACGGAGGTCTCGGGAGTTATCGGCGGGCAGAATGAGAGAACAAGGAAGATACACAGCAGTAAATTAATTTCTGGCTTATTGCCTACTTATCTTTAGGCCTATTTATATTTTTAGGGAGGAATAAATAAAATTGAAGCTGTGCACATTCGATTTCCAAATGCAACAACACACTGTCTCATATCTGGAACAGGAACTGAGCAAAGCCAGTGTGCTTCTGAAGTTTGCAGAGTGCCGGTCAAAACGTGTTCAGTTTTCAGTGTTTTAGGTATTTTCAGGCCTCACCAGTAGAAGACTCATTCAGTATTCCTTTGGAGACTTTCTGTAGAAATACAGATTCCTTGGTTCTGCTTCAGGACTTTTAAATTAGAATGTCTAGAGACAGGAACCCAGAAGTCTTTCCCTTTAAAGAGCTCTAGGGAATGTTGATGCCCTCACCAGTTCAGGGGACCAGTGGGTTGCATCTTGAGTAGTAAGTGAAGACCATTTAAATAGAAAAACAATTTTCTGAAATATATATGCCACTTAAAAATGTAACTTACTGCTTCTTAGTCATGAAACCAAGTTTCACAAACATGACAGTGAAATTTATCCTCCAGTCTACTTCCAGACCCATAAAAAAATTGAAAGCTACCAAAATTCTAATGTGGTCTTTGTTTCTGAAATATTTTCATGACATCAGAAAGCAACAAATGGCGGACTGTTCACTTACTGAAGAACCTTCTTTGCCCATAAACACTAACGGAGTTCTTTTTTCTGAGCATAAAGTGCTGCCTCCACAGGATGGTCCTGTGCAACCCAGCTCTGCTAGCGCGTGTATGTAGCCTGGAAAGGAGAGTAGCTTTGGTTCCGTGTTTGATTTATCACTGGTTCAACAGCATCAAAGCATTTTTTAAGTTCCTGCTGTGTGTGGCCCTGTTCTTTGTGCTCGGTGATGAAAGCTGCAGGCACACTGGCCTTGCTTCCTCAGAACTAATGGGCCTTCTATATATATCCAAAATACTTTCCAAACATTCTCATCTCTTATTTTTATTTGGCAGAGGGATCTGTGGGCTTAGGAAGTTTATCTTGTTCACCGACACCCTTATCTTCGGAATCTCCCCTTCTTGCCTCACTGGTTCTGGGCTCCTTTTCCTCCCCAGGTGCCCACACAACTGTCCCGGGAACCCCCATACCGGGGATCCTGGCCAGTGTGCTCGCTGACAGCCTCTCTGATACCCTAGCCTCTCACCTTCCTGTTGTCCTCAGGGCTTTCCCTGTCACCGCCTGGAAGCTTTTCTCTTCCCACATTCCAGTACCTGGACACATTACTGGTGAAACTCACAGCCACGTAGACAAGTGCCGCTGGGACTGGGGTTGTCCCAGCCTCTCAGCTCAAGTCCTGTTGGCCGTTTTTTAATTCTTAGTCTCCTCTTTAGAGTGGCTTTGTCAGGAGACCCTCCCCTGTGCCCCTAATTCTGCGTGATGTCCTACCTAGAGCCCTCTCAGAACACCGTCGCCTGCTTTCTGAGCATCGTGGAGTTTGTGCCTGTGCCCTCCAGCGTGCGCACGCCCGTCCCCTTCTCCCCCTCCTGGTTGGTCTTGGAGAAGAAACACCCCTTCAACCCAGACCCCCACTCTTCTACCTGGACTCCCTCTTCTCCTCGAAGGAAACAACGCATTTTGTAACTGTGTACGGTGACATGTGTTAACTGCAGTATTCCGGTTGTGATCACTTTGAAATAGTCACAAATATAAAATCATTTTGTGGTATACCTGCAACTAATATAATGCTGTTATATGTCAATTATACCTCAAAATTGATCAACATTTTTCTTAAAAAATAAAAAGTGTTTCTTGACCTTACCTCTTAGTGCCCTTTTGCTCACTTGCCAAGCATGAGGCCCCGGCGTGGGTGGCACTGTCCTGCAGGGAGCGAATCACCCCTCTGCCTGCTGTCCCCGCTCACTGCCATTAGCTGTTCAGCTTTCACTCCTTACTGACCCTGAAACATTGGTTTTAATGATTACCAATGAACCCTTCTACCCTTTAACCGAAGTTGTATTTTCCAGTTTTTCTACGTGAAATATCTTAGACTCTGAGGCATTGTCACCTCTTTCTTGGTAATGCCATGGATAATGGTTCAGAATCCAAGCGTTCTCCCACTCTCTCGTGTCGGTTCCTGGGTTCGGGTGGGATCCCATAGCCGGCCTCTCCCCTGAGAACGCTCTTCTATTTCTTGCCGACATCTCTCTCAAACCGCTCTCCGACCTGTGATGCAGGTGGGTCATCTTTGTGCTTAAACTACCTCCCCAAAGCTTAGCTTCTGTGTTGCTAGTTGTTTATTTTGCTGAAGGAGCTGTGCTCACAGCAGCCTCGACATCTGAGACCCAGGTGTGTTTACCAGCATTCCTGCTTGCCACACACACGCACCCACGACAGCACTATAGCCCTTTTTATCTCAGAGACAATGATATTCCCCTGACTCCTGGTCTGATAAAAATATGGGAATAGTCTCCTTTTCTATATCCAGTCAGCTGAGAAGTTGCTCTTGGCTAGACCAGCCCTCATGGCTCTCATTATGGATGCAAGATGCAGCTGAGCAAAGACCATCAGGCACTTGTTAGAGCAGGGTCTCTCACTCACAGGCCCCAGAGTGCCGGGCTTCCCAGGAACGTTTAGAGAGGGCAGCGGGAGCATAGACCTGCAGCTCTGCCTTCACGGGGACCTGAGGGTGGCTTCCCAGGGTCTTGCAGGCTCACTCTTCATTGGTAAACGTAAACCTAAGAGCAGGAATCAGGGCACTGGCTGGGAAAAGGAGGGTCCCTCCCATGGCCAGGTTCTAGGTCAGCCTGGTCTTTCTCAAAGGGGAACTTCGAGGTGGGGCAGCCTGTTT
The DNA here is from genome assembly GCA_007922815.1 of Macrotus californicus. NCBI lineage: Eukaryota > Metazoa > Chordata > Mammalia > Chiroptera > Phyllostomidae > Macrotus > Macrotus californicus. Next base: position 14,552 of record VMDR010015663.1, on the reverse strand, counting down.
CCTATTTAGCAGCTCATTAGTAGATGTGTGTGCATCTGGCACTGTGGTATTCCAGACAGATGTCTCTGAGTGGAAGCCCGGCAGTCAGAAGCTGCGTGTCAGGCACTTTGCCGCAGAAGTCTAGAGGTTTTCTTTCTGATGTTTGCTGGCCCTGTGCTGGGCGCTGCAGGTGCCCCCTGTCCTCCTGACCCCTGTGCTGCCTCCCACCATCACTCTCTTTGAACACTCTCGGTCACAGGTTGACCCTCACTTTTTGATAGGTCTTCAGTATGAATCTAAACCACAAAAAGTTAGAGCTTCCTGAGACTGACACTCAAAGGGGAGAAGACATTGTCTTGGAGAAGGGCCCCTCATTCCCTCCTTTTGCACCTTCTGTGAGTCAAAAATCGACCCCACGGTTTAGGGTGCATGGGACCGATCTTCTCGCTGTCTATTGTCTTTTCTGTCCTCCCGTATCTGATGGGAGCCGAACGCAGCCTTCCTGGGCTGCTGGGCTTTGCGGCTCCAGCCCTGTTGTCGTTCGCACACTACTGAGAGAAATCTGCAGTGAGTGTTTTGTGTGGAACTGCTTTGAAATTCGGCAATGTGTGCAGACTCTAAGCACCTCATCGTACTAGGGGTTTACTTAGAAATGTAATTTGTTAACCACTCAAGGTCAATGCACTTTTAAATTTTGACTCGGCCTTTGCTTCCTCAGTCCCTTGCTCTTTGTTTACGTGAACATGGTGCCTGTGTCATCTGTCTTCTTCGGAAACATTTCGGCGACTCTGCATGGCTCTCGGGATGAAGCACAGGCTCCTGAAGACCAGGTTCGTGGCTGCCCCGTCGGCTCCAGCCTGGGTCCCTGTTGCTCTCTGCATGGTGTGCTCTCAGTGTGGCATCTTTATTTCAGTTTTAGCCTTTGGGTGTATTGCCCCCATCCCTGAGGCACTTCCCTCCTCTGTTATTTTATGACTTGTACTCATATTTAAGATCTGGCTTATCTCCCACAGCACGTTTCCTTCTTCCTCGGTTTATCCTTCCTGAACCAACGCCTTTCCCACAGCACAGCACAGTGCCGGTCACGCGGAGCACCACGTGAGGCAGAGTAGACAGACCCATAAGTGTGCACACCCGCATCTCCTGTGTGTAGTGTACACATGCATAGCACTTATACTGTTTACTTATGGCATGCTTATCTTTTTGACCAAAAGATAACGTAAGCTTCCCAAAGGCAAGGGTGATGATTTCCGCTTGTCTCTGTGCCCCCAAATTCGAGCACCATGCTCTGTGCCTGAGATATCTAGAGTGACTACATATAGGATATCTTGGAAAAGAGACAGGAGACATGTCTCTATTCCTGGAATTTGTTGACTTGTTCTATAGTCAAACTCATTCTCATTGCACTACATAAGATTTCGCAGGTGAGATGTTTTATAAGAACCTGCAGTTAAGTGAAGGGTAGTCACCAAAGGACAGAGACGCTCAACAGCAGCAGGGGCTTGTGGGTCCAGCTCACACTCCAAACAGCCCGGCGCTCATGTGTCTGGTTCAACAGTTGGAGTGATTTCCAGCTTCTGGAGAAGAGAATTCTAATTTATCCCGTCCAAGTGTGATTTCAGAAGCTTATGTTCCTTTTTGGGAATCAGCACAGTTTTTGTCCACTTTGCTCATTAGGAAAACAGTTTTGGGTATTATTCACAGAAAGAATGGGCAGCTCTATACATAGTAGGATTGGGGGGAAATGTCTCATCCATTTTATGCAACACCAAGAAACCGAAGGGACATCGACTCCTCTGAGGGTGGCCCAGCCCACACTGCACAACACCACCTTTGCTCCCGAATCGGTTTCTCTCTGATGGCCATGCCTGAGACTCATCCTCGCGGCACGTCTCAGGGCCTGTCCACACAGAGCCTGTCCTGCTGGAGTCAGTCAGGGACCGGCTCGGCACTTCCGGATCCAAACCCCCTCCTGCGACTGGGAGCCTGGAGCCAACTCCCCTCAAGTCAGCAAAAACTCGATGCCCTAAAAGGGAACAGTAGGAGGAAGATGATTGAGTCCAACTTCCTTTCCTTGTTAAATTTTTTACAGTCCCTCTCTGGGTTCAGTGTGTTGAACTTGTTTCTTGCTCTGTTTGTTCCAGTCGGCGTGTTAAGCAGACTGGTCGCTCAGCCTCACTGGATGGAGTGTTGTTCATTCTCTACAGTCCGTTGTGTCGTCTTTCCGCGCAGGCCAGGCTCCCGAAATTCACAGAACTAGACTCGAATTTAACCAGTTTTCCCCGACATTATTCAGGTCTTGGTGTCTGTGCCACAGAAGGTGCTTCGAGTATGAGAGCTGCTGCTGACCAAGGTGAAAGGAGCAAAGTACAGGTCGGCAGCGGAAATGCGGGCCAGGCCCAGCTAGCTGGCCACACCGCGTGACGGAGCGTGCAGAGGCGGGGCTGAAACAGACATCTGATGCCAACTAATGTACTAATGATAACGTTATATTAAAGAAATGCAATCCACTAGATGTTCAAATGTTTCGAAAATTGCAGAGACATGCAAAATCAGAACAAGCAGCTCCGTCACTCACGCTGAGCTGCAGTAGTTAGCAACCCACAGCCGACCTGTTTCTTCCCTGTGGGCTCCCTTCCCCCACAAACACTGGATTATTTTAAAACAAATGCAAGGTGTGCACATTTCCTAATGTACCTAAGTTAAATATTAAGAGTGAATTATTTAAATAAAGTGTTAGATTTTTAAGAGATCAGCTTTGTTATTATAAAAGAATAAGGGACCAGGAAAGGTTTTATTGTAATTAGTGGAATTGAGGTATAATGTGTGTACAATAATGTGTTCCCTTTTTAAGAGTATATTTGGATGAGGGTAAACAAATTTACTGTCTTTCCAAGTTTAGTTAGTGCATTTCCACCATCGAAGTCCCCTCTACCTCTTCCCAGTCAGTGGACACATGCCACCCCACCCCCACCCCAGCTCCTGCCCCACCCCCACCCTGCTCCTGCCAGACACTGCTTGGCTTTCTGGCCCACACTTAGACTTCTTTCTTATAGAATTTAATAATAATGGAATCCTGCTAGACGTATTTTTGTGTCTGGCCTCTTTTGCTCAGCATAGTATTTCTGAGGTTTATACAGGGTATTGTGAATATCAGTAGTTCATCCCTTTTTATTGCATTTCACCCCACTGTGTGATAATATCAAGATTTGCTTCTCCATTCCATTGGACGGACATTCTTTTCCAGTTTGGGGAGATTATGAATGAGGCTGCTGTGAACATTTGTGTGCAAGTTTCTGTATAGACCTTATATGTTTATCTCTCTTGGATAAATAACTAACAGTATAGATGCACAGCTACATATTAGCACATTTAACTCTGTCAGAAATGCAAAACTGTTTTCCGAAGCGGCTGCACCGTTTGTCTTTCTCACGAGCAGCGCAGTAGGTGCTTACTTAATGTCAACAGCCTCTGCGGCTGTACGTGCACTGGCGTAACAGTGCGACCGATTTTGCCGCCCGGTACCTGATGCAAACCGGAGCTGATTTCTAAGGCCTCACATCAGTGTTGAAACGAGACGGCATCGAGCAGAACAGCATCACTCAAGGCCTGCTTCAATCCTTGTCGCCGTCAGTGCAGTCACTTTGTCCTTCTGAGTGTGATGGCCTCTGACTGTGGCTTCAGTCGCCCTGTGTTGTTGAGCGCATTTGCCACAGGTGTGCTGGATTTCTGAAACTCTGCTTGCCACTCCCTCAGCTCAGCCTGGGCTGCTCACCCTGCTGCATGCCACGGCAGCCTCGTCCACACACAGCCCAGGCAGGGCTTCCCTTCCGTCTTCATCACCAGCCTGGTGTCCACTTCCTGGACATTGTCCTTTCACTTATTTCATGCAGTGTTCTGGGCTCGCTTTGTTTTGTTTTTGAAGGGGGATGCCAGGGATGTGAGTTACGTTTTTCTTTTGTTACACTGTAATGGCTGTAAGTGGAAATCCAGGTGAATGTTTGAGGAAGAATTTTGTACATTTTTGAAATTTATCAAGGACCAAACCCAGAAAACTCAAGTCATGTTGCATGAAAAAGAAAAAAACAAGGAACTGTTTCAGTTATTATTTCTAGGCTTACTCTGTGGTAGGAAGAGAACATGATGTCAAGAAAGAAAAGAAAAACCATGCCCTGGAGTCTCAGGAAGCTGCAGACCAGGGGTGGCGGTGGAGGCCAGGGAGGCCCAGCCATCTAACACGTGCCTCCCAGCTTTCTCTCTTGGAGATCTGCCCCGGGAATGGGAGGCGTGTGGTGACAATGAGATGTGCCGACACCCGGAGCTGTTCCATGCGCAGTGAATGCCCCAGTGGATTTAGCAGTTCGGCCTGGTCTGTCGGAGGGGAGCCCTGGGGCATAGGTTCTGGTGTGTCATATCAGGACCCGCAGTAGCTGGACATCTTGTCACTGGGGCTGGAGTGCTGTCCTGGGGGTGGAGATGCTTTCTACCTGAGGGCTGCAGCATTCAGGGTCGAATGTGCATCACAGCCAGACCCGAGAAAGGAAGCAAGATAAGGCTGAGTTACACAGAGGTGTCCACCCAGCCTTGACAGGTCGAGGAAAAGATGATGGCACTCGAGCCAGGGGCGGGCTTGACTAGCAATGTCAGCAGGGCTGAGGACACTCGCATGGCCAAGGAGATAGGCCGAGTCATGTCCAGATGTCTAGAGATGTAAACTCTGTCTTCTCTTTCTGAGTTTATTAAAGCCACCTCTCTCTCTCTCTCTCTCTCTCTCTCTCTCTGTCTCTCTCTACCCCCCCTCCCCCGTGAAAAAAGAATGGGAGAAGAAGACTTAATGGAGAGGCTAACTCATCAAAAGAGATTAGACAGTACCCAAATTTGATTTTGCACTTTCTTTTAGACGCAAATGCATAAACACTATGCAGAGGGAGAGGCAAGGATTGTGGTTTGTGAGTTTCTAATGATTTGAAAGATTTATATATTTAGGAAGTTCTTTGCTTTCCAAGAACCATGGACCTGGGAGATGGATGGTAGATATTCTGCTCTTCATCTACCTTTTAGAAGATAGGAGGTGTTCTGGAGCAGCGAATGTTTGGAATTAACATCCTAAATCCAGGGACCAGTGAAGGACCAGAGAGGGTGACGGGCACACCCCCTGACACAGATGGTGGACACTTGCAAGTTGGCCCTTCTGCTCACATGAGACAGAAGCAAGGGGCAAAAAACTAGCTTTTGTTTCTTCAAACACACTCTTCCTGCACAGCCAAGGACAAAATATGTTCTCAAAGGCGGAGGAGGCCCTGTGGGGACGTGGGCGATGCCTTAAAGCAGAAAAGAAGTGGGGGGATCTGCTCCCCGGCCAGCTTCTCCACCTTTTCCCCTGGAGTGTGGGGTGGGAGGAGTGCGAGGAGGCGAGAGCAGGGGGCAGAGTGGAAGGCACTGTTGATCCCGGATCCATAGAATCACATTCAGGAGCAGTCATGTCGACAGATCTTCCTTTTATTGCCCTCTTATGTTTCCACGGACAGACGGGTGTTATGAGCAATCGGTTGCCATCACTCTTCAAACATACAGGGCTGGCAAAAGTGGACTGACAGTTTTGAGTGGCATCCTTTTGAGTTAATAAAGCTGTTGTGACAATTATAACCTGCATCCCTCTTCCCATACAAAGAACTGTTAGCCCACTGCTGCCAACCTCTGTGTTTTATCCTGGCCTCACGCCACACACACCCTCCTCTCCCTCCTCCAGGATCAAACAGTTACTGAGGTAACAAAATCACGTATATTTTGGGAGCCATTCAACCATGTCAACACGTACTCCTCCTACATCATATCTGTGCATCTGTTCTTATTCAATGGGTAATTTAAATGAGTACAATTTGGAATTATATTATGAGAACGTGGTTGGGCTTTTATAAAATATGTTCCTGCCTACTCTAACCTAGCACCACTGTTTTCTGGTCACTCATCTAGGATTTGTTCATATATATATTCTGCACCTACTTATATTCAGAACATAAAACTTTATATACTGCTGCCTTCATCAGTCTCCATATTGGTCTTATTTATTACTTTATTTATTTATTTATTTAAAATGACTTTATTGTTGTTCAACTACAGTTTGCATTCCCCCTCCACTCCCCCCTCACCCCAGCCAATCCCACCCCTTTCCCCCGCTCCCACCCTCCCCCTTGGTTATGTCCAACACTATTTATTACTTTACTCTTTACCTAATGCTGTGTCATGTACTTAACATACCAGCATTTTTACAGATGCCATTCTGTGGGATACAGAAATAGTTTCTATTATTCACTGTCATGAATAATGCCACAATGAACATTTTCCTAAGTATAGCATTTTTTAATTTTGAATGTTTACCTTGAGATAATTTGTAAGTAGGATTACTAGGTCCACGTATATGAATATATTTAAGGACTCTTAATACAGGTGTGGGTCAAACTGGTGCTTCAGTGGACTGAACATACCTACACCACCACCAGAAATATGAATTCATCAGTGGTTTCCCAAAGAGTCTAATATGCATTTTACTATTTATAATTGTAGTTGACTCACTCTGTATCACTTTTTAAAATTAGGATTTCTTTAAAATTAGCCTTTGAGATTTTTACAATTTACATACCGCTTGCTATCTGAGAATTAGTGTGGCTTAATTAGGGAAATCACTCAAGTAGGAGACAAGCATAGGAAGCTCAAATCCCTATTCAGGCCACTCTCCTTGTGTGTGCGGTGAATTAGCCTCTCAAGGAAGTTAATCCCTTCATCTGTAAACTGGGGATCGTGACACCTGCTTCCCCAGGCTGTTGGAACGGTGATCAGGTAAGCTCATCAGTGCCAGGTGTGCTGGGGCGCACAGGGAGTTCTCACCCCTCCTTCCCTCTGTCTGTCCACGTTGTCTGTCCACAGACCTCCCTAAGTTCCGTGCAGGGTCAGCCATGCACCTCCTTCGGTGCAAAGCTCCACAAACCCTGTGTTTCCAGCCCTAGGGCTGATGGTTGGCCTTTCTGGGGAGCCCATCCCCAGCTCAGCAGCACCAGCAGAGACAAGCACGAACCACTGAGGCCACAGCTGCAGGACACCGAGAATTGCCGACGCATCCATGCACATGAGAAACACACTCAAAATGGACTGCTCGATGGGATTCTTCACTTTGGAGTTCTGTGTGTAGCCCACTTTCTCTTTTCAGTGTCTTACCCAACTTTTCTTCTGCATGATTTCTCAGAGATATTTCAATTTGTTTATCTTCTTCTTTGTTGTGGTTTCAAGTAGCACGTCAGCAGAATCTTCTATCCATTCCATCCTACCCAGGGACAAGCTTACCTTAGTGGTAACAAGTGTAGTCTGTCAAGCAATTCTAGTGGCTAGAACTTGCGTATCGGGATGACACCGTCCCTTGGATTTGTCTGTCTCACATCCTGTGTCTGTTTCCTGGGCATCACTGTGCCTCTTCTGCCTGAGCCTGTCTCTGTGTGGACGGCCTTTCTAGCAGGAGCTGCCTTTATGAAGCCCCTTCTTTCAAAGTCAGAATGACCTCTCATATGTCATAAGGCATGTAGCTTCTGAGTTGGAAAAGCATTGAAAATAAAAATTTTCATCTTCTTTCATCAGGGCGGGGCAATTCAGGGGCTACTGAAAGATTTTTCATTCTCTCACTTCTGTGGTAAGAACTTGAACTAGGAAGTACTCCAGGCAGCCTCACTTGAGGGGCCAGGGCAGGCAGTGGGAGGGTGGGGGGGACCACCTGTGGCTTCCCTGCCAAAGCAACACTCTCTCATTCTCTAGGAAATCCAGGGCTCTTCTAGATGTTTTTTTTTTTAAACACAAGCTTCTCTTTATGTGTCATAAAAAAGGTTTCCTCACATTTTATATTATTTAACCTGCTCTCCCCCATCTGCATGCCTACTCCTCCATGTTGACATGTTATGAAGGAGCACTGGCCTTTTCTGCCTGAAAAGGCACAACAGTTCTAACTTCGGACCGCATCAAAGCCCCATACCTGCACATCACAGCCTCAGGGCTGTAAAGCACGCACCTGTCAGGGGTGAAGGCGGGGGACCTGAGAGAGGCTGCTGTGCAGCAGGTCTGTCTGCAGAGGGACTGGAGGCTCGCCCCTGAATTTGTCATCTTCCTGGGCAGGGCACTGGGCGGCCCTGTCTCCAGTGTGGCTTTATGAGAAGTCTATCATTGAAAGTGTCAGAACTCACAAGGTGATTTCTGGCCAAGATGGAGGTGTAGGTAGATCCACCGTGCCTCCTCATACAACCAAAAGAAGGACAACAACAAATTAAAAAAAAACAAACAAAACTGCCAGAATATCGAACTGCATGAAAGTCCGACAACCAAGGAGTTAAAGAAGAAACATTCATCCAGACCGGTAGGAAGAGCAAAGATAGGCAGCCAGGCAGAGAGGACTTGTGGCAAGGTGGCGGCTGAAGGAACAGGTGAGGCAGTGGCTGGTGGACTGGGTGGTTCCACATTTTCTTGAGGATAAGCTGGGAGGAAAAACTGGGGAGCAAGACAGACCACACAACCCAGGGCTCCAGCATGGGGAAATAAAGCCTCAAACTCTGACTGAAAACACCTGTGGGGTTAGCAGCACAGGAGAAACTCCCAGACTCACAGGAGAGTTTGTTACAGGGTCCTAGAACATACACAAACCCACCCACCCAGGAATCAGCACCAGAAGAGCCTGCCATGCACGTGGGTAGTGGAGGAAGTGATTGAAAGCCTGTGGAGAGCCAAGCAAATAGCATTGTTCCCTCTCAGATCCCTTCCCCACAAATAGTGCCACAACTAGCAACATGGGTTACCCTGCCCTGGTGAATACTTAAGGCTCCACACCCTACTACTAACAGGTGCACCAAGGCAAAGAAATGGCCCAAATGAAAGAACAGATCAAAGCTCCAGAAAAAATACCACTAAGCGATGAAGAGATAGCCAACCTATCAGATGCTGAGTTCAAAACACTGGCAATCAGGATGCTCACAGAAATGGTTGAGTACAGTCACAAAATAAAGAAAGAAATGAAGGTTATATAAAGTGAAATAAAGGAAAATATACAGGATCCTGCAGTAAAGGGAAGGAACCAGGACTCAAATCAACAATTTGGAACAAAAGGAAGAAATAAACACCCAACTGGAACGGAATGCAGAGATAAGAATTCAAAAAATGAGAAGGGTCTGAGAAACCTCTGGGACCATTTTAAACATTCCAACATCTGAATCATAGGGGTACCAGAAGGAGAAAAGGAAGAGGAAGAAATGGAAAACTTATTTGAAAACATAATGAAGGAGAACATCCCAATCTGGCAAAGGAAATAGACTTCCAGGGAGTCCAGGAAGCTCAGAGAGTCCCAAAGAAGTTGGACCCAAGGAGGAACACACCAAGGCACATCATAATTACACTACCCAAGAGGAAAGATAGAGAGAGAATCTTAAAAGTAGCAAGAGGAAAGGAGACAGTTACCTACAAAGGAGTTCCCATAAGACTGTCAGCTGATTTCTCAAAAGAAACTTTACAGGCAAGAAGGGGCTGGAAAGAAGTATTCCAAGTCATGGAAGACAAGGACCTACATCCAAGATGACTCTATCCAGCAAAGCTATCATTTAGAACAGAAGGGCAGTTAAAGTGCTTCCCAGATTAGATCAAGTTAAAGGAGTTCATCATCACCCAGCCCTTATTATGTGAAATGTTAAAGTGACTTATCTAAGAAAAAGAAGATAAAAAACTATGAACACTAAAATGACAACAAAGTCACAGCTATCAATAATTGAACCTAAAAAAAAACACAAAAAATAAGCAAACAATGAGAACAGGAACGGAATCACAGAAAGGGAGATCACAAGGAGAGTTTTTAGCAGGGAGGAGAAGGGAGAATGAGAGAAAAAGGGGCAGAGAATAAGAAACATAAATGGTAGGTACAAAATAGATGAGGAGGTTAAGAATAGTATAAAAAATGTAATAGCCAGAGAACTATATGTATGTCCCATGGACATGAACTAAGGAAGGTAATGCTGGAGGGAGGTGGATGATAGGTGGAAGGGAATAAAGGGGGAAAATGGGACAAGTGTAATAGCGTAATCAATAAAATATATATTTTGAAAAAGAACTCACAAGGTGAAAAACATGTACCCTCAGTGGCAGTCTTCTTGTCTACCCCAGGTCTGCCTTCCTGAAGCTGGACAGGGAAGGGGATAATGGGAACAGCCCACTTCTGCCCAGAGCCCACTCTGCAGCCCTTGTCATGAAGTGACAGTGACTGCAGCAGTCACACCGTATTCATCACTCTGTGGCAGAGGGGTCCGGCTCCCCCGTAGCCTCCAGCCTGTGCCGATCCCTCCATGGTCTGGGGCAAGGCCCCAACCACAGGTGTACTGTGCTATCGAGCAGACTGATTGTGGAGCCAGAATGAGATGTGATGTAAGGATTTTGGAAAAATGTTCAAATTCCATACAGTGATCCGGGCAGGTGCTTTTGTTTGTGTTGTTGGACTGATATACAATCATTTAAATATGCACAAGGAAACTCTGATTGGGATTATGTATGTTCCGTGCCCCTCACATTGTCACAGGCCCCTTATGGAAGCTCCCAGAACATGCCTTTCACCCTGAAGTGCTGCCTGCATAACCTTCCCTGCCCCCATGCCACCACCTCCCTCCCTTTGTCTGACACCCTCGACTCAGCATTCGGACTCAGCCATCTCTGCGCCCTCTCTGGCCTGTGGACAGGCAATTGCTAGTCCTTGGCACCTTGCATGGGAATGCTCTGCATCTAGCTTGGCCTTCCTACTCAATGGTTTGGGGTTGTTGTAGGGCAGGATCTAGTCCTGTTCACTTTTTCAGCCCTGGTTCAGGTTATTTGCTCAGTGAATATTGATCATAATGATGAGTGAATGTCAAATACTTGTTGTCATGAAATAACAAATTGAAGTCATAGGTGAGTGGTTTCTTGCATATTTGCTATAAAACTTGTGAAGGAAACTCAACACCTAGCTTTTTGTAAGTAATATAAATACACATGCATTATGTACGCATATTAAAGAGGGAATCTTACCAAGTACTGCCAGTGTTATTACCTGAGGATCTGTGACCACATGACAGGCCACACGCTGTGACCTGTGTGTGAGAGGCAGGCTACACAAACTCCTTGCTTCATCAGCAACTGCCTGGATCACACATTCAGTGGTATGCGAACAGGGGTGCAGAGCAAAAGGGTTTCTTGATGGAGTGCATTCGGAAACTGCTGGGATAAATCTCCATGTATGAAACCTATCACCATTAAAATGCCATGTCACAATTTAGTGTCCAGGTGTCCTACTCTCTCTTCTATCTTGTTTGACTGATTTACTTATTTATGATTTTCAGCTTCTGCGGTGACATGGCACCTGGCTTCTTTCTTCAAGGGAAGTTCGACCCACAGCATCGTCCTTGACACGCTGCATTGGTTTATGATCTATCTGGTGCAGGTATGCGGACCTTCCTTTAGAGTTCCACCCACCCTTTTGGATCGTACCGGTGGATCCATATCCATTTCTGTTGTTCTTGTTGATTTCTGAGAATGGAATTTGTTCTGAGCAGTAAAATACATGTGTCAGGGATGACCTTGTCTTGCCTACTCAGAAGTATGTGTTTACAGTGTTACATTCAAGGTCCCTGAAGACCCCGTCATCTTCTTCATTATGTGGTAAATACAAATTAAGAATGTGTTGTTCAGGGAAGAAGGGAAAGTTTATGCTCATGTGGTTCTTAAAATAATGAGGCTTACCTACAACTCCATGGAAATCAAGGGTATGATTTATATGTCAGTAAGTGTTGTAACTGTTTATAAGCATAACATCTGTAGCTCAAACTTCTAAGAGAAAGATACGAACTTCTTATCGTACCCATGCTTTGCTGGGCCTAGACAGAACGGAGGGCTGCATTTTAAACTGCGTGACTGCACATGCGCATTAATGGTCCCCTGATCTCTAAGGTTTTGAGAAAGTTACTGCTTTGGTATATCGAGACATAAATATGACATAACCTAAGAAATACAGCATTTGACAGTTTTTTGATTAACAAAGTCTCTTGAAGGGAATATTCTGAAATGAGGTTCTCCTAAGATATAAACCTGTGTCTCAGGAGATTTAATTCAAGTCAGACTCCTAGGATGGGTGGTGTGTGCGTAGGGGGTTGTCACAAAGGGATACTTTACTAAAGGAGTCACTGCTTTGCTGTATTTGACTTTTAAAATATTATTATAAATATGGTTGGTTCATTGAAATGCTGGTACAATTTAGAAAAGTTTCCCATCTGTATAAATCTTACTTTCAAAAGTCAATTGTAGCTGCTTCTCTGCCCACCCCACCCCCACCAAAAAAAATAATAATTGGCTGAAAACCATGTTAGGGAAGTAGCACAGACTTGAGGCTTAACTACCTGTGAGACCTAGCTTTGCTGTTGGACCTACTACTTGGGGATCACTTTTGTGCTTTTTAAAGAAGAGTATTACTACTTAGTTCAGAAGAAGGATGGGAGTGGGGAGGGGGAGGGGAGAAGTGATCAGTTCACAGCTGCAATGACCCAAATGCTCAGGTCACCTTTACTCTTAATGAAGCTTCAAGTAATAATGGCTTGTTTCCGAGAGTCTCCAAAGAATTTCCTCCTACCTTCTGTGAGAGTCTGAAATCCATAATCAGAGTTTAACCTCCCTGATTTAAGGCAGGTGTTGCCACTGGTCACCTACGTATTCTATCTCAGTTTGAGTATTTTGCTGCTTTTGGCCCACACAGAATTGACATTCATGTATTAAAAAGAAAATCACCAAATCAAAAACTCCAGAGTTCACACAAAAATATGGCTTCCCAGTCTTCTCTTTCTCTGTAAACTGCGCTACAGTTAAACTAGCTCATTGGGCCAGAAATCCTGTTGCCAGAAGAGACACCTCCCAGTCTTTACCCTCTCTACACCTGACCCTGCAGACGCTCCAGAGCTCCGCTGTAACCCAGTGTCTTCAGCCCTGCCTGTGACAGGTGCTGGTGCCCCAGCTACCTCCACAAAATGATGGCCATGCTCTGAGGGTGGAGCTGGGGCTTCAGAAGTTTTGAAAAGCTCTTCGGGGGTTCTAATGTACAGCAAGGTCTAGAGTCACTGCTTGAACGCCTTCCTTTGTCTCTGTCCACTGTCACCTCCCTCATACAACTGCCCTGCATCATCTTCTCATTTCCATTCTGGTCCCTACTCAGTGCGTTCTCCAACAGCCAGAGTAATGTCTTTAGGTAGAAAAGTATATGATCAACTCCTGCTTAAACCTCTTCAATAACAATGGGAATAGGGGCGATGACTGATAATGATCCTTTATCCATTGGTTGGATAAAGACCCTGAGTTCAGGCTTTGTGGGAGGACCAAGTCATCAAGGCATGAAGTGTCATGGGGAAACAGGGGAAAAGGCATAAAGGACGCAGCTGAGGATGCCCGGGCAGTTTTGTTCCATTTCCTCCTCAGTACCTCCCACTGCTCTGCTGCCCCCGGTGGTGACCCTGGCGTACTGCCGACCTGCCCAATGCCTGCTGCCAGTCAGGGCGCTCCTCTCTTGCACTCTTAGCATTTTATAATTGGTCAGTGACATTATTGTAAGATTAATTTTATGGCACAGCTGCCACAGTTTGTTCATTGTCACTCTTTTATAGTCTCATGATTCACTCAGCACTGTAAGTTGATATGGTGGGTTTTTAGGCAGAATAACAGAATTACAGGCATTGGTCAGGGTAGGGTTATGGCTGGCGTCTTGTCTCCTGCTGCTCAGACAGACAGACCTCTCTTTCACCACTGAGAAATGGCAATCCAGTGACTGCTCTGAGCTGCCACGGACACTGTTCTGTCCCACGGTGACCAGAGAGAGACTCCAGGGACTTGCGTGAGCCATTGAGAGTTCTCGTTTAGAATCCAATCTCCCGTAACTGCTCGTGGAAGGGAAAATGATAAGGCGTCATCAGAATGTTTTCACCAACAAGGACACCCTTTGAGGTTTAGTGATGTTGTTTCAATCAGTTTTAACAGAAATCAGTAAATGCCAGGTTCATGGAAACTGAGTGGAAACTTGAGTGCATGTCAGCACCCCTCATGCATGGCAGAAGCAGCCTGTGTTTCCTGCTGGTGACACCATTTGTCTTCAGTGTAAAGGCATCGGCGTTTCTCCAGTCACATTACAAAAAGTGCAAAATGTTCATGGGGCATTCAGGTAATGCAGACCAATAAAGATGTCATAAAAATGTAGTTACCTAGAAGTTGAATTCATGCCTGAGGCACAGCTACCTTCTTTACCATAAATTATTTTCATTAGTGAAGCTAAAGTGTGTTCAAGTACCCATTTTATCCAAATAATAAGCCTGTGGAGAGCTATCCTTTCATTTATGAAAACAGTTGATGTTTTAAGCTTTCTCCAAAATATTTATTTTGAGGGAAAATGGAGAACACAATACACAGAGAGAGGCACAAGCACACACACCCTGGACATCCCTGGAGACACAGCCCAGGGTGGGGCTGGTTTCTGAGAGCCCCGGGTTCCTCTCCTCTCC
>VMDR010015662.1:0-22038 GCA_007922815.1 Macrotus californicus | reverse complement strand
AAAAAAAAAAACCCGGGAGAACTATTGAAATTGTGTGTTTAAAATTGACTGATTTTGTAGTCAGTTTGTTAGTCATATAAAAACATATTCCTCCAAATAAAATTAAATCATTTTGTGTGTCTTATTTCAATTTTATTGATAAGTACATCAAAAGTATCAAGATTATGAGAGTATCCTAGTTATGCTGTTTCCGGGTTTTGTAAAGGAAGCATTAACACTCAGGCCATCTTAGCTCAGCAAATCCTGTTTTACTGATAAACTGTGGGATGGGCCAAAAAGTCTGTTACATTTGCTCCAATCTGTGGCTCTAGTAGAGCTTAGTGGTCTTCAACTTCATCTGAAACAATTTTGTTAGATTGTGTTGTGACAGCGGTCATATCAGTGTGTATTGAAAACAAACATCAAAATCGGTGAATTTTTGTGCAGCCTTTTTAATATTGAAGAGGGAAGAAGACACGCAACATTTTCAGTGTATTATGCTTTATTATTTCAAGAAACATAGAAAGGCAACTGAAACTCAAAAGATTTGTGTAATGTATGGAGGAGAGGCTGTGACTGATCAAACGTGTCAAAAGTGGTTTGCGAAGTTTCTTGGTACTATTGACATTGTGTCCAAATAATTCTTTGCTGTGGGGCTGTCTTAGGCGTTAGATGTTTAGCAGCACCCCTGGCCTCTACCCAGTAGAAGCCAATAGCAAGAGATAGTTGACATACTCAAAATATCCAAATCAATAAAGTTGTTGGTGAAAATGAAAAATGTGCCTTTTATTTTACGGAAAAAACAATACAGACATTTTGGTCAACCCATTATCTTTTATTTCACACTGTAAGAGGGAAAAAACCCAATGTGGTATTCACAAGATCTGCCTATGATAAAAGGTATAGGTGAAAGAGAAGTATTTCAAGAAGTAGATTTTAGGTCTGTGTATACGTTATATTTAATATAAGATGCTAAACTCTACTTTTAGAATGGGACTACCCATTTCTTTTCTTTTGCCCACAGAAAAACACATTAACTAAAATACTGTCCTTATTCAAGTGCAGAATTCTTTTGAATGTGTACAAAAGTTTCTGGTAATATCCTTAACATGCTGGTACTTATCAGGAGATCTTGTTTTGTTCTTTAGGTCACATATTTGTAAGATCTATAAATAGTGCTGTATTTAAATATGTTGTATGGTTCTTCATAAAAATTTCCATTCCCTTTAGCTAGAATAAAATGGAAAAACAGATCCCGGTAGCGCTATTGATTTGTAAAACAGAGGGTGGGGGGAAATGAACAGGAAATTATGAGTCAGATGCCACAGAATGAGTAGTTTTTGGATTCTGAGCTATCAAGAGTGTCTTTCAGTGATCAGAAAGGATATTCAAAGCTGTCTGCCAAAGAGCATCACTGAGTTTTATTCTGTTAACTTTTGAAGTGCAGTTTATACACAGTACAATGCCTACTGCTTCTGAGCCTATCTGCCTGATGGGGTAACGTTGTTTTTCTGACTCAGAACAACCCATTCATTCATCCCGAAGTGATTCAGACTTTCCGAGCTTTCGGTTTGTGTGTCACTCAGACTTTTCAGTCACTCAAACAAATAATGTGCTGGGAGAGAGAAAATGATAACCAGTCTTTTGCTACCTGTTTGTAGCTCTGGTATAAAATAATTATTTTTATATTTTCTTGCTTTCTTTTTTAAATTTAACTTTTATTATGTATTTTTTGGTATAAAATCATTTGAAGGAAGGATAATATATTTGATGAAAAATAACAGGTGTGAATTAAAATTTATATTCAGATTGTCTTCATGATCCTTGACTCCCATGAAATGAGATTAATGAACAATAAAATTATATTCAATCATTTGCTCAATAAATGATTAAGCACCTGCCATGTACTGGGCACTTATAGATAGAGCCATGAACAAGACAAAAAAACAAAGTCTCCTGAGGATCTTTCTAGGACTGAGACATAGCTAATGAACCACTGAAAAACAAGTAAGTAACACACCTTTGGATAGTGTTGCTTCTGTGAAGAGAAATAAAGCAGGCTGAAGGGGCAGGAAGTGCAGGGGAATGATGGCCAGGTCCTGTTTTACACCGGTAGGATGATCAGAGGAAGTATCCCCCAAGAGGCGATGTTTGATCAGAAAACTCTTTGAAGTAAGGGAGTGAATGATGCAGATATCAGGAGCAAGGGGGTTCCCGAGAGAGCAGAGGCTCTGAGGTGCGAGTATGTGGCAGGTTAGAGGAATAGCAAGAAGGGCAGTGTGGCTGCAGCAGAAAGTGAAAGGCAGAATGGATGGTAACCAGGACCCATGTCTGTCAGACCTCAGAAGCTGAAGAGAGCACTTTGGATGTTATTGGAAGTATAATGGTTGAAAGCATAGAGAGCTAGGGTCTAATTTACATTTTAATGGTATTAGTAGGTCTGTTCTGTGAAGAACAGATTTACAAGAGTAAAAGACCAGTTAGGAGGCAATCACAGCATTCCATGCGAGATGGCTATGGCACATGTTGTTAGGATTGAGAAGAGTCAGATAAGGACATCTTTACAGTTGTTCATTCAGGATTTGCTGCTCTGTTGGATGTGGAATTTGCAAGAAAGAGGAATCAAGAATGACTCCAAGTGGTATGCTAAGCAACCAGAGAATGATCGAGAGAAGGGCTAGAAGTGGGGTACGGGGAAAGCATCAAGAATTTGGTTTCAGACATATTAGGCTAAAGACATATGTTAACATCCAAGTTGAACACTCACCTAGACAAGTGAATAGTGCTAGAAATCAGGGGAGAGACTGGAGTTTTAGGAACGTATAAGGTAAGCAAGGCCATGTGACTATATGAGGTATAGGTATGGGGTATAGAAAGAGACTAGAAAAATCTGGAGGTCTGAGCATTATTGTAGCCTAACATTAAGAGATTGAAAATGAAGGTGGAGCCAGCAAAAGACATGAAGAAGGAGGGGTCAGTGTTTCAAGAAGAGGAAGGATTGAACAGCTATGTCATATGCTGCTTAGAGATCAAGTAAAATAAAAGTTGTTAATTATCCTTTGGCCTTGGTAATGTAGAGGTCAGTTATTTTTGTGACCAGTTTTGGTCCAATAATAGGAACTAAAACTATTGATCAGAGTCCAAGAGGGTAGGAGATGAAGTAGAGATAAAATTTAAATGACAATTTTGAAGAGATTTACTCTAAGCAACAGCAGGAAAATGGGACAGAGTCTAAAAGAGGATGTTATTCTGAGTAGGAAGTAGCACAGCATGTTTTTATGCTAATGAGAACAACCTAGGGTACCAGATTACTGATGCATGTGAGAGGGTAATTGCAGGAGCAGAGTCTAGTAGGGGAAGGGGTGGGATCCTGTGCACAGCAGAGGTTTTAGGCCTGTATAAGTGTACGGAACATCCATCCATTGTAAAGAGAAGGCAGAACATACGGATGTAGATTTAGCAAGTTTGATGGTATCAGGATGAAGATGTTATTTCCTGAGTGCTTCCTTTTTCAGCAAGAAAATTGAGGAAAAGTTATCAGTTGAGAGAGGACCAGGGAGATAGTATTGGAGCTTTGAAAGGAAAAAAAAAGAAAAGGAAAAGAAGACAATAGAAAATAGTCCTCCATAAGAAAATGAGTCACCTGGCAGTGCTGAGAGCCAAGTGAAGTCAGTCAGCGTGGTTCTGCAGTTTTACAAGAGTTCAGATTTACGCAAAAGTGTGATTTTAATGATGGGCCTTCGATTTCAGTTAACACAAGGGCAAGAGAGGGGTAATAGCCGGAAAGAAAGTGGTGGAGTCAATGGGTTGAAATTCCTGAGAAAGTCAGTGTTTTATTTGAAGAAGACTGTTAGAGGAAGTGAACTAGAAAAAATAAGGAGATTATATGGAAAGGGTATTGGAGGACAGAAATAGGAAATTTGCAAAGTGGTGTGGTTTTCGTTAATACCCAGCACGGCCATGGGAGTAGTTTGTGGCTGCGGTGGAGCCCAGAGTGGTGGAGGGCTCCTCAGTCCACGTGAGCAACACCGTGAGCGATGACAGAAGTGGAGGTGAAGGACCAACTGCACCAGGCATTTAAATCATTAACGAATAAGCGAGAAGTCAACCAATAGGACAGTAAAGGGCTAGAGCAAAGCAGAACAGTGGATGGTATGATTCATAGCATGCACTTCAGAGAAGATGGGGCTATTGGAAGAGGATCGACAATCATGTGGAAGCTGAAATATCGTATTTGGCAGTGCATAATGTGCACTTTTTTTGCCCAAATTTTTGAGGGAAAAATAAGGATGCACATTATACATGGGTAGTACCTGAAATGTCTTGTATCTGTTCTTGCGTTTTGTAATTATTTGTTACATAAAATTTCTTGTACCATAATATGTTCAAAAATAAATGCTAAAATCCCTTTAAAACACACAAAAAAACAAGTATCTAAATATAAATTAAAAATTGAATTAAAAAATTAAAATGAAAGGTTTTTTTCCTGAAAGTTTGGGCCAAAAACATGGGTGCACATTACACATGGCAAAATACAGTAAGTATTAAGAGGAACCTCAACTCGATCTCTAGGCCCAGTAGTTCGGGACCATAGGAATAAAGCATCCCAGTCTGAGAGAGAGAAATGCAGGGGAAGCAGTCTTCATAGGACACTGAATGTTCAGAGAAGAAGTGGAGGGAATAGGCCCACCCACTGAAAATGGGACAGCAAATTATATCAGTGATTAAAAGTAGAACTGAAGGGTTACTGCAAGGGTTCTTCTGAGATGACAAAAATAAAATCTGTTAAATTCTTGATTCCTTACTACACATGGAGATTTTTCTTGATTAGACTTGAAATAATTGTTTTCTTCCCAACCCTAACTCTTCTCCTCCCTTCTCTACAGCAGACAGTATGAAACACCCCTTGAAGGCAACTTAATTAATCAAGAGATCATGCTAAAGCGGCAAGAAGAAGAAATGGTGCAGCTGCAGGCCAGAATGGCGCTTAGGCAGTCTCGGCTGAGCCTGTATCCAGGAGACACAATCAGAGCTTCTATGCTTGATATCACCAGGGATCCTTTAAGGGAAATGGCCCTAGAAACAGCCATGACTCAAAGAAAACTGAGGGTGAGTTGATTCTCAGATTACGGCATCTGAACTTGATCTCCCAGGGAAATATTTTGCAAAGAACTTTAAAATATTCTATAGGTATCCTAAATTTGCCTGTACATGAAATTGAAATCACATGTTAGTTTTATAGGTGTTAAATAACTTGTTGGTTGATATTAAAATAAATAGTTCACTCTTTTTATTATTTCATTTTTAAAATAACATTAAGTGGGTTTAGAATAACTTAGCTGTATATTTTAAAAGTATTTGTGTGACCCTTAAAGTCCACTGGCTTTATTCAGTTTTGTGGGGATTATTTTCTAATAATAACAAGCCAAGAAGATCAGAGATAGATGTTCAAGGCTGGTTCAGAAGCTCAAGAATGTTATCAAGGACATTCTGTCTTTCTGCTCTGTCATTCCCATAATTATGACAGTAATTCACTTCCTAGGCATCGTGTCCTCACCTTACAGTAGCCAAACACAAAGGAAAACCAATGTGCATCTTATATCTCACAGTAAATGTTTTAATGTGATCAGTTGGTTTATTTTTGTTTTAAACATAAGCTCAAAATGAGCAGACTTTTTCATGTAAAATATCTTGAACATTTTATGACTTCTGTGATATGATTGTTAACCCTTTCAGTATGGGTGCCGGATATATCCGGCACCCATCTGATGACCTATGTGGACAAGCACCGGATATATCCGGCATCCATCTGTATATAATTTTTATAAATTTTACTTATATAATTGATAGAATTTTATATAACTATCTCATAATATTAAAGTTACAAACAACACTTGGAAAAAAGCATTGTTTTATTAAGCATAGATCTTATATAAGGTTAGGAAAGTCTTCACACAAAGGAGGACTGACCGTATGCTATGTGCGCGTTTTCGGCGCGGCACCTTGTACAGCGGGAGTGTCACGGCGGAAAGAGCGCTCGTACCGAAAGGGTTAAGGGCAGTAAGTAGTCCGTTTAGTGAATTTACCATGTACCATAGTTTCTTTAATAAGTTTCCAGTTACTGGACATTTAAAATCTTTCTGATTTGTGGCTGTTTTCTTGTTGCTATTGTAAGCAGTGCTCCGATGATCATCTCCGTAGCGAGTACTTTGCAGACGCCTACTTTGAAGCAGAACAGCAAGTCAAAGGCAAACACCTTTTAAGACACTTGACACATACTGTCAAATCGCTCTTCAGAGGGCTGTACCAGTTTCTGCTTTTATGGTCGTGCTGTTTCACCAGTGTCACCGACCCTAGATGTTGTCACCCTTTTTTACCGTCACCAGTTTGGCAGATGAGGCAGTCGCCTTGGTGTTGCTCCTTTACAGGGAGTTCTTAAAAAGCAAAATAAACACTGGTAAAAGTGATAAAACCCAGAATGATTTTTTTCTGTTTTGTTTTGCACTAAGAAATTATATTACTCTATTCTGTATTATTTTTTGTTTCTTATTTCAAAGAATTATCTGAAAAGCATATTTGTATGCCCTGATGCTGGTAAAATTCAAGTTTCCCTCATTGTTTTCTAAGCAGGAGAGAGTATTGGGTGATGGAAATTGCTTCTAACTATAAATTGTAGTACTTGGATTCTGTTGTTAATAATGCCATTTTATCACTGTGTAAACTTATAAATCCGTTTGTGCCTCATTGTGCTAATTTTTAAAATGTGGAATTGGGTTGTAATTTATAAGACACTGTCCAGTTTTTAAGTTACTAAATTCCAGTGAAACGTAACTGAATTTGTGTTAAGCTGATAGAAAGATTCTCAATCAGGCCTCATCAATCTATTATTAATTGTCAAAATTAAGCAATAGGCAGGATATCATTACTAAATAGCATGGGCTTTCAATAATCAAAGGCGCACAGAGAGCATACATGCACGTTGTTTTCCTAAGTCATAGAGTTAATGCAGAGCTTTGGCTCATTAGAGATTTAGAAATGGTGGTCGGTACCTTTACGGTATGCCAGTTACTGTGCGCTCTCTCTCTAAAAACCTGTGCTTTCCTACAGGCAGCCAACATCTATTTCAAAACACATTATCAGAGACACGCTTTATGTCCAAATTTACTAGAGTATTTGAACCCTTGGTCATTAAAAGATCACATAGTAGTGTTTTTTGTTGTTGCTGTTGTTGTCTTCTGAAAGGAGCAGGAAGGGTGTGTGGGAAGCTGGTGCAGAGAGCTGGATTCGGAGAAACAGTTTCATAGCTGAATTAATGTTCTTCCCCAAAACAGAGTTTCAGTTAATTTTTTTCTATGTGACTCTTGGGGCAGACACGTTTTAACTTGTCCATACCCTGTTGCTTTAGTGGATGTACATCAGACTCTAGGTTTCCCATGGCAGACCATTCTCATTTTTTCTACTCTGTTCTTTTTTGTTGATTATTAACAAACCCATAATGTTAAACTTTTACTTAAATGGTATCCTTTTTGATAAACTTTTACTTTAAATCGGATCATGTGTTCCACACACGGTTAATTGGCTAGAATTCCTACACCAAGTAACCAAATGAACTGTGGAACCAAATGCAAAGAAGAAGCTAATAAAAATAAAACTTCAGTAACCTCCATTAGTTCAGACCCACACACCAGCTGCCTTTGGCCGGGAGATCAACCCTGCATTCCTTCTAGTTTTGCCCATTTAGACATAATTTTTCATCCTCTTCTGGTCTTGCTCCTACCTGGAGTCTGTCTTGTTTTAAGTTGTCTCCTCGAGTTGTCTCCTTGTTGGCAGAAATGCTAGATATACAGGGGTCAAGGGAACAGTAGACTGAGAAGCAGTAAGTGCAGGGTGTAGACTGCACTTCCCCCCACTCTCCAGTCTGCCCAGGCGCTGAGATACTATTTTTCTTACTTGAGGCAACGGTGGGAGCCAGAGACTGTGATGCTTACACCGTCCCTAGCTGTCACTATTTAGAACAAAAGACACAGTGTCGCTGGGCTACAAGAACATGAGTACAGATGGATTTGTGTGTTTTGTTTTTTTAATTATGATTTTATTTGTTTTAGGACAAGCTGAATCTCACGCTTCTACAACAGTGAGATTCTGTTCAGTCACTTCACACATTAGCAATATCCAACCACATTCTTCCTGAGCTTGATGACTGTGTATATTCCTTCAGCAATTAGGACTACTCTTGTTGAGAGTCTGAGTCTATCTGGAGTCCAGAAAATGCAAAACCTGTAAAACAGTATAAAATGCGGCTTTCCATTTGACATCACTGGTAGAAAACCCAGCCGTTCGTACTTGGTGCGAGGCACCTTCCATTCCTGTCCTTGGTAAATCCCACTGAAGTCCTTCATTGAAAGTTTCTACATGTGTTTCAGATGACCTAGTTCTAATCAGGTGGCTTTATGTGGGGTCTATTTTTATTATTACATTATTTACTTTTGAGGAAAGAGCTAGCATAAAGAATAAAAACTTAACTTTACTTATGTGACTTGCAGAATTTCTTTGGCCCTGAGTTTGTGAAAATGACGATTGAACCTTTTGTGTCTTTGGATTTGCCGCAGTCTATCCTTGTGAGTAATAAAATCAACTTGTGTCACTCTTAGAAAATAATTTCAGTCGTGATTTTTAAACAACAGTTGAAATTCTTACAAAGTGTACTTTAATAGATGCCATTCATTTTTTTTTCAATTGTAGACCAAGAAAGGGAAGAATGAGGATAACCGAAGAAAAGTGAATGTAATGCTTCTGAGCGGGCAGAGACTGGAGCTGACTTGTGACACCAAAACCACATGTAAAGACGTGTTTGATATGGTGGTGGCCCACATTGGCTTAGTGGAACATCATCTGTTCGCGTTAGCTACAATCAAAGGTATCAAGACGTTACAATGTGAAAACTTGACAAGCTGACTTCCTCTACCTGTTATGTCCAGCCTTGTTTGGAAAAATAGAAGCTACGTGAACATTCAGCACGGGGAAGTAGGAGTTAGGAATTCCCAGCCTTCTTGTACCTGGGGCATTGTTTTAGGGCAGTGTCTTTTTGCCTCATCTGCACTGCACCGTGAACTTTTGCACTGCACTTTGGCTTTGACTATATAAAAATCGATTTTAATTGTTATATTTTGGGGAAAATTATATATGTCAATTGCCTACGTATGTACTCTAGAAGTTAGAATCTTGCCAATATGAATTTGAATACATAGCAGGACCCTATTTCTGAATCTTCACGTCAACTTCTTCAGCCTACATCCTAAAATACACACTGTCTTTTAAAACTGTTGTTGGTTAATGACTGAAAACCAGTCATTTCCCGTAGTTTTTCAGCATTACGTCCACTGAGTCTGTGACCCGCGTGTCTGCAATGGTCTGACAGCACGGCCTCAGTAGAAGCTGCTCCTGTTTGTCGATTAGCATGTCCGTGTCAATGAGAAGCCTTTTGTCAATGGGCTTTATTCAATCTCTTTAAATTATTATATTTATAAATTACTCTTTAACATTTCAGATTCCTGTTTACCACAAAATTTAACTTAGAAAGCTAGACAAGAAAGTACCATACATTATAATTGAAGGATCAAATCATCCTGAAACCCTACAAGATCCGGATAATGTCTTCTTTGTCATAAGAGAAATATTTCCTTCAATTTAGTTTAATCAGTTCTTTTCTTAAAAACTAAGGTTTCATTTTGTACAGTCATTTAGTAACTATTCAATTAGTGTCCATTGATGTTCTGTCATTTTACCAATTGCAATTTTAGACTAAACAGGTAATACTATCTAAATATTCAATTAACTAGAATTTCTATTTATAATGTACCTAATTTCTTAAACATTCTGGATAAGTCGGATTTAACTGAATAATCTTTTATTTGAAGAGAGTCAATAATACTTATGTGATGACATTAGAAAAATAAAATGATGACTGTTCTTCCTAGGTTTCAGCTGGTAGTTCAATAATAATAAATAATAGCTAACATTATTGAATGCTTACCCATGTGCCACATACTTTACGAAGTGTTTTATATTTATTATGTCATTTGATGCCTACAACAACCTTACAAAGCAGGAGTTGGAGGAAATGGCACTGTCCTCATTTTACAGACAAGAACATTGATGTCTACTGAGGTTAAATTTATTTGTTGTCACACAGATAGTAAGTGATGTGGCCTGTAGTTGAATCCAAGTCTGTCTGTCTCCAGACCACTCATTCTTAAAAGACTCAGCCCTATCGCCTCCCCTCCATATTCAGGGCCTCAGAGCTCACTGTCCTGCTTCTGCGTAACTTCTTTCATTCTCTTGTGGAAGTAATTTGTGCTAGTCTGACAAAAAGATGAAGAAATTGAAAGAAGACATTAAAGTATTTTTATTTTATCTGAATGTTTTTTATTCTGTTTTAGATAATGAATATTTCTTTGTTGATCCTGACTTAAAATTAACCAAAGTGGCCCCAGAGGGATGGAAAGAAGAACCAAAGAAAAAGAACAAAGCCACTGTTAATTTCACTTTGTTTTTCCGAATTAAATTTTTCATGGATGATGTTAGTCTAATACAGTGAGTACACAAGTGTTTCTATTTTTCTCTTTTTGGCCCTTGGGCTTTTGACTCTTTTTTTACTGACACTGAATTATTTTATCTGATCAATGATAGTGTCTTTTTTATCATAAAGAATTTTTTAATGTAATTTATTAAATTATTGTGGCTTAAGAGCTTAATAATAAACTATTTTGGAAACTAAACTTACTTGTCAATAATAAAAATTATCCCGAGGTTGAGGATAAAGCCTGGATGTCTTGTGTTTGTGTTTATTTCCCAGACATACGCTGACCTGTCATCAGCATTATCTCCAGCTGCGAAAAGACATCTTGGAGGAAAGAACTCACTGTGATGATGAGACTTCTTTATTGCTGGCATCCTTGGCTCTCCAGGCCGAGTACGGAGATTATCAGCCAGAGGTGGGATTTATTATTTTCTCTGGGACCACTTTTGAATTGGGGTTCCTATCCTCAGCATAGTTACAGACTAAAGCTGGTTGAGGTGTTTGCTGTTTAGACCTAGAGATTTTTGATGCTAGTTTAATACTTCAAAATGACCAAGATCCTCATGTACACTGGTTATATAAAATCATACCATGTGAGATTTCCCTTCCTTCCTTCCTCTCATTGTCCTATTTCCGAGTTTTGGGATCTCTAGCACTTACTTACCCTTTCTCTTCCTAATTTGTAACTGATAAATAATAGACACAGGGTTACTAGCCAGATTTGGAATAAAGGAGTCTTCTACTTTCCATATTGATCCATGCAGTGATGGGCTGAGAACCTCGCAGAGCTCACTGTATGAAGAAGAGATATCCAAACCCAGATGTGCTAGAATATAAGTGATCTAGGAGGAAGCAAGAGGCAGGATACTCTGCCACTCAAGCAGCACCCTTCCCAGCATTAACCCTTCACTCTAGTGACATTTGGTTCTTGATTGTCCGTCTCTCCTCATCTTTGCCAGTCAGTTCAGTCATTCTTCCTCACTGACTAAAAGAGAATGCATTTCCTCTGAAACTCACTCCTCAGAGAGAACTGTAAATAGAAGTATCTTATCTTTTGGTCCATGCAAGAACTTTTAAAATAAGAGGAAGAAGGCAAACAGAATTGCTTACAGAATCATTCTCCTTTCTTTCTAGGTTCATGGTGTGTCTTATTTTAGACTGGAGCATTATTTGCCTCCCAGGGTGATGGAGAAACTTGACTTATCCTATATTAAAGAAGAGTTACCCAAATTGCATAATACCTATGCAGGAGCTTCTGAAAAAGAGACAGAGCTAGAATTTTTAAAGGTAAGCACGCATTACAAATGATAAACTTTGTATCTTTATCACAGTAAGCAAGATGCCAATAAATGATACTATGCATTATCTCACTTTATTTATTCCTGACTGAAACCATGGTATTTTAATTCTCATTTTGTGAGAACTTAGGCTCAAAGAGGAAATGTAATGTTCACAAAGTCAGTGGCTGTTATGTGGGGCAAATCTATGATTTGAACCCCTATCTATGTGGCTATGGATTCCATGCTTCATACTTTTTTTTTTAAAGATTTTATTTATTTATTTTTAGACAGGGGGAAGGGAGAAACAGAGGTACAGAAACAACGTGTGGTTGCCTCTCGCGCTCCCCCTACTGGGGACCTGGCCCACAACCCAGGCATGTACCCTGACTGCAAAACGAACCAGCAACCCTTTGGTTTGCAGTCCATTGCTCAGTCCACTGTGCCACACCAGCCAGGGCATGCTTCCTACTTTTAATGTTCCATCTAAGAAATCCTTGTCTAGCCCACAGTGACAGATTTTTCTAAGTTTTATGGTTTAACTCTTGTATTTAAGTCTGTGGTTCATTTTGGGTTAATTTTCATATATTGGATGAAGTAAGGTTGAGATTTGTTTTCTTGGCATGTGAATATTGAATTGTTCCGGCAACATTTGTTGAAAAGACTGTCCTTTCTATATTAAACTATATTGGTACAGGTTCTGTATCTTTATGCCACCTTTTAGCAAGGTGTATGCTGTTGTTCCAACAGGTCTGCCAAAGACTCACGGAATATGGAGTTCATTTTCATCGGGTACACCCTGAGAAAAAGTCACAAACTGGGATATTACTAGGAGTCTGTTCCAAAGGTGTTCTCGTGTTTGAGGTTCACAATGGAGTTCGCACTTTGGTCCTTCGCTTCCCGTGGAGGGAAACCAAGAAGATTTCTTTTTCAG
Source organism: Macrotus californicus (assembly GCA_007922815.1). Lineage (NCBI taxonomy): Eukaryota > Metazoa > Chordata > Mammalia > Chiroptera > Phyllostomidae > Macrotus > Macrotus californicus. The sequence goes on along the minus strand of VMDR010015662.1, from coordinate 9,269 downwards.
TATGTCCAATTTAAACCCACTTGATTATGTTTTAAAATAGGCGTTGTCAATTTCAAATGTAATATTAATTGACGTTACCTAAGTAAGCTTTAAACTCTATCATTCAGTAGAGCTAATATGTCTTAATACTTTCTGCTGTTCTTTCTCAGCTGCAAGAAGTATTATTGAGGTTTATTTGTTTTTGGTTTTCTCAGGAGGTGATTTTTTTAAAAAAATTACACATTCCTGTCTGGTTACATGCTCAATTAACTTTAGTTAAATTACAACCTCCCTGACTTCTCTGTTAATTCAGAACTTATTCTAGGGTACTAACTTCGCACATGGAGAAACCCCTTTAATGTATTTAAGAAAGATACCTATCTTAATCACAGTGAACTTTGTCATGCTCAATAGTAGGTGTCTCATAGCAACTGTATTTGAATCTCAGTGGTCCAGAGATTTACTGGATTTTATGAACTAATCCTAGAACTTTCTGCAGTTTTAAGTTTTAGTGTATATTCTCTGTAGACATGAAGTTTAAAAAAATGATTTTTAGAAAATCATGTTTATGAAAGATAGCTATGAAGGCATATTTTGATTCTGAACATAGTTGTAGTATCTGAACATTGAAAGACAATTGGTAAACCCCAGAGATGAATCAAAAATATATTTAGATGCTTGTTTTCCAAGTGGTATTCAGGAACTGCTGGCATCTTTAGTTTATATTTGAGCTGAAATATGTTCTCACCGGAAAATTGTTTATAAAAATATCAATGTCAGGGTCTCAACTGACTCTGGATAGTCTTCAGCTTAGAGATGCTCAGAGTCAGTTCTAGATCTAATGGTTAGTTAATTTGTTTCCTCTGAAACCCCGAAGTACCACTAAGATTACCAGACAATAATCTCGGAGGAAAGCCCAGAGCACTCACATCTTCTCAGGATCGTCAAGACCAGAAACTTACCTGGGTTTAATTTTACTTTCCTCACTGGAAATGCTAGCGGTGCAAGTGTCTGGAGGAAACCTTAGATTAATTAAATACAAATGTCATTTTGACCAGTTTCGAAAGGCAACACATCAAATAATCATTCAGCATTGAGCTCTCTGTCATTTGCTAAGCTATCACACCGGTTCTGCCATGTATGGAACTAGCTGTGATTAGCTCATTTTTAAAGATCTCCAGTAACAGAGAATAGACCGCATTCCCATGCAAAACTATTCCTGTGTTTAGCCAGTTCACCCGAAGCGCAGGCCCTCGCACAGAGCCCTCTTTTCCACCCTCCTTTTCTTTTTTCCCTAGCCTGTGGGGAGGTGGAAACCTCCCCTTTCATGCTGTCTCATCCCTCACGACTGGGTTCCCTCGGGCACATTTCTTGTCCAGCCCATCAGTTAACGCTTAGAACCAGTTGTTCTTCTAATTTGGTTCAAACCTCTGTAGCTTTATAGCTGTGGAGGTCAACATCCTCAGAAATTACTTGACAATGGTTAAATGGTATGTTAGGAGAAAAATTTCCCAACTACTTGAAAAGTTACTACGTATACTGCTGATAGTCAGGATATTAGTTTGTTGGCACTACATCTTTAACTCCTCTCTAATACTTGCTGGTTTCCTTTTTTAACGAAGAGAACAGGGTCCTAAAGATTTCATTGGCAACATTTTATTTTGTTTTTATTGTATCAATTACATATTTTTATTGCTGGGTTCTGTTTATGGCAAGTAATACTGGTTTTCTGTTTACAGTTGTGATACCAAGTTTCTTTAAGTGAATTTATATTACTAAGCGAAGTCAATATAAAAATTTATAAATAAGTCCAGAAATTATGAAAATGGTACCTGCATGAATGAAGTTTGAGTAATACATATTCTGTTATTGCATCTTTTGTGAGCCTACCAATTTTGACTTTTTTATGCTTTTTTCTGCATTTGAAGTAAAGACAAGGGGCATGAAGTAGAAAGAATAATTTGCACCGGAGCAGAATCCAAGAGCTAGCGTGGTGCCTAACATTCGTCATAGATCCCAGCGTGTCGAGTGCTAGGCTTGCAAGGCACACAGATCACCTTCAAGCCTTACCACATAGGTCATAGCATTTTGGGATGCCCTCTTACACACGAGAGAGTTTTTCAAGAAACCTCAGGGAAACAAGGCTAATTGAGGTTCTCCTCCTTCCCCTGAATTTGGCAAGAATCACTGTCTCTAAATATTTACTTGTTCATTTTTCAGGCCAGCAGTTTCATTAAATTAATTTTTTATTGAACTTCATTTTCTCATCCAGGAGAGTAGAGTATTTCCTGTACTTTTCATTTTCAAATAGTTTTGGTGTTTATAAACATTGCAATAAACTAAAAATATTGATACTTCATTAAAGGAAACTATGCTCTCCTTGCTGGTGGCTAGTATATAGTCTAGTTGAGGCTCTGGTTTCTGAAAGTGGCAAATAATATTAGTATCTTTTACTTCCTGAATTTGTAATGATACAGGTTTATAGTTTTCTATACTTGTATGAAATATAGGTCAAGGAATACTAATGCCTAATGTGAAATAAAAGTAATATTTACATATTAATATCTTTACAGAATTCAGTGATGTTATAAAATAATAAGGAAGTATCCTAATTATTATTGATTAATATTGTAGAAGAAGAAAATCACATTGCAGAATACATCGGACGGAATAAAACACGCCTTCCAGACAGACAACAGTAAAGTATGCCAGTACCTGCTGCACCTCTGCTCTTCCCAGCACAAGTTCCAGCTGCAGATGAGAGCAAGACAGAGCAACCAAGATGCCCAAGATATTGGTAAGGAGAAGCAAACTATGACAGATGACTCCAGGATATACGCATGATTTTTCCCACATATTTTAAAAGAATTTCCATGTTGAGGATGAAAAATCACAAGATGTATAGATGTTAAATGACTGAGTCCAGTTCATAAAGGTGTCACCAGTGAAGCCGAGATCTCAACTTCGTGTTCATTTTGATAACTTAACCCCAGATCAGTCAGGGAGTACCTGTTGGAATGTCTCCTTCACTCTTATCACTAGGCTAGCTGATGTAAATATTATAAAAGTTTGGATCACATTCTCTACCATATTAACTTAAACACTGTTTGGGAAGGTAAGATGAATATGCATGACACAATAAACAACACAAAAGAGAAGGTCAAGGTTTGACTAACAGATTAAACTGTACAGACTCTGCGATCACAAGAGGAGAGGGAGATCAGAATCGAGGGTACCTGACTGGTGGCACTTGAAGTGTAACTTTAAAGGGGGCAGGGGGAATGTGCACCCAGCAGGGTGAAGTTACATACCATAACAGTTTTGGGGGTGGCACCTTTCCCGTGTTAGCTTTGCACGGGCGTGTCCCTGTTCTGAGACTGAGATGAATAACCACAGCACCCAATTTAAATGGTCAGAAGAGCGGTTTCAGTTTCTTTTGAAAAGGAACCAACAGAAGAAACTAATTCAGCTCAGAAAGAGTATCTCAGTTAGAATCAAGATTTTAAAGGTCATTCTGCAAGACCACATGTGGAAATTAAAGTTACACAAAATCTATTTCTGCATAGTATATTGTTATAGATTTCAAGTTAAACACTCTGAAGACTTTCTTTAAAACTTTTAATGGAATAGCACTCATGACCTTGTGCAACAGAGCTCTGTGAATTCTTTATCTGAACTTTCTCACATCCTGAAATCTTACAAAAAATATATTCCCCACGGGATCAGAATGAGGAGATAGCAACCTATGAATAGATGTTTCCCAGCCTTTCATAATCAAGATGGTAGGGGCTGTATGCTTATTAAAAATGAAGATTCCAGAAACCTGCCTGAAGCATGGTGAATCCCAATCTTTGGTCATTGGGTCCCTGGAATCTGTATTTTAACATGCTTTCCTCAGTAATGATCTTTATGCATGCTAAAATATGATAACTACTGCTATAATCTCATTATTCCTTTTCTTTCCCTGCTTTGCTCTGCTTAGAAATTTGTATGCTCTTATATATTCTCAAAGTATAGCGAAATATCAAACTTACGAGGGCTATCAGCATATCTTTGTGGACTCAATCTGTTCAGTACAAACCAGAATTGAACAATTGAAGGTTACGTCATTATAGATGTGCTATAGTAAAAAAGACTCAGAAGACAAACTATGAAGCCAGCCTTTCATGCTTAATGTTTCTTATCTGAAGAACAATATAGTATAGATACAGTGTAGATACAAAGCCAGGAGCCAGAGTTCAAACCTCACTCTGTTACTTCAAGTTTTGAATCTTGGCAGGCAGAGAGTATAAGTACAAAGTGTAAGTGTGGTTCCCTGTCTGTAAAGTCATTATCATAATGACAGTACCTACATCAGAAGATTGTTCTGAAGATGAAGATCCTGTAAAGCACTTGAAAAGTGCCTGGCATGTTATAAATACTGAATGCATTTCATTATTACCACGACCGCCATCACCTTTACCGCTGCTATTGCTCATAGTAGTAGTGGTGGTATGACCTTGGGAAAATAACTGACTTTTTTGGAGTCTCAGTTTCTTGATCCATGAAGGGGGAATGCTCTCTGTATCTCACAGGTTTCCCCTAGGAACACAGCAGCTGTGGATCCTAGAACTCGTATGTGAAAGCACTTTAAGGGGATATTGTCTACATTTCCCCCCAGATTTTGTTTAGCCTTCAAAGGAGTTATTTTCTCATTAGAACTGGCTTAGAAGTAACTGCCTGCCCCATAAACTATCTGTTCTAGGTAAGTGAAAATAACTGATGTCATCCATAGGATGTGGAAGGGCTAACAAATGTGTGTTACTTCTTTAGCATGGTAGAAATTGGGGGCTAGAAAGAACTTTAGAGGCCAGTAAGTTCCAAAGTTTTACTGATGAGGAGTCAGGTTCAGAGGAGATGTGTTTCACCTAACCTTAGAGTTAGAGGTCGAACAAGGAGGTAACCTTGATCTCTTAAGTCCTAATCCAATACTCTTTCTATATTGATGAGCTTCCAAAGAACTAATTTGCATGGAATTAAATTGACATTAATAGTCATTTGTTGAGCACTGACTACTTGTAAGACACTGTGCTCACTGCTGTGGGATAACAAAAATAACTGGAGCTCCTTTCAAAAGACCAGACAGGTTGACATAAAAAGGGGTTACAAAACAGTGAAGGGCACTGGACAGCAGCCCAGACAAAGATTAGGAAGTGTGGAGTGCTGCCCGAGTGTGGAACAGCAAGCCTTTGAGTTCGAATTTGAAACATCAGTATTAGGATGTAGGCTCATTCTGATGTTTTATCCCATCCTGTCTATGTTAGTTTTTTCCAGGTCAAAAGCAGTAGGGTAGACCAGGTAACTGGATGGTTTTTGACTCTATTCCATAAATATCTGCAGTATTTTAAATCCTACCCAGAAGTAGGCTATGAGCAGATTTGGGTAGCATAATCCTTGATGTTTACAAAAGAGATATATCCTAAACTGAACTGTCCCTATTCCTGCCAAAGTTTGGTCTACATTTTCCTTACAGGTGAAGAGTCTATTGTCTGTAAAGGTATTTGCTGGTAGTTAAATCTGTGTAAGACTCCAGTTTGGCATCTTTAGTCTGTTCTCAAAGTAAAAGAAAATAGAAATAATACTATCTGCTCTAATAAAAAGTGTGTTTTAAGCTAAAGATCCTTCTGGGAATCTTTAAACCAAAGTTTTTTTGTTGTTTTGTTTTTTACGTTTTAATTTGGTGTTCATTTCTATTCAAGAGAGAACATTGACTTTTTCTGATGACAATGAGACATGTTTATTTAAACTCCATCTTAATGCATGAATATCATTTATATACCTTTAACATTTTCCTATCTTTCTACACCTGAGATGAAGTATTGATTATTAGTCTCCTAGGAAATGAAGATGATGAAACAATCTAAAAATCTAAGTTAGCAGCAGTTGACATTTTCTTTTTAAAAGGAAGTTTCATAGCTGTTTTACATAGTAGTCAGCCATATTCCTTAAAGGGCAGCACAGTGTTGATACTGCACAAGGGGTGGGGCGTGGCCATCGAGGTGCCTCGTGGTGAGGATTACTAATGCATGAACAACTAAATCATTTAAAATTCTGTGCTCCAGTCCTTTATTTACATGAAAGGATTTTGATGCAAAAGTTCTGTGATGCATTGCTTTTGTTAATAGCCTCAAATGTTCAAATACTTCCATAACATACTGGTTCTACAAAATACAGGGTCTGGCAGAAGTAACACCTGCTTGAGTGTGGTTCACATGGTAATAATATGAATGTAATAATTCAGTTTTAATTTGGACATTTCACCTAAAAAGTCATATGATGTGCTTGAGTGTGATATTGTTATGCTACGGAATTACATGCTTACGATTTTGTAATAAAAGATTTTGTAATAAAAAAGGGGGTGTTATTTGTGCTGGACTCTGTAGAATAGCCAAGCACTTGTTAGAAGGTATCTCTAAATTTAGCCTCTAAAAGAAGACTTTGAATGTGTATTTAGGAGTGAAAGGAATTTAAACATGAAGAGGACCCCAGCCCCTTGATCGTGTTAATTAACAGAAACCAAGATCGAGAAGACAATATTTGATCCTCTCCTGGCTCCCGTGCCTCGGTTTAACCACGGGAAGTCAACAGGGTTGCATGGTGGCATTGGCACAGTAATGAAATAACGAAAGAAAGAATTCACCATGAGTGCCTTTTTTGGTACCAGTTTTGAGATCAAATTCCCATACCACATAATTTACTCACCAGAGTGTACAGTTCCGTGGTTTTTAGTATATTCACAGATTCGTGTAACCATCACCACAGGCTGCCTGAGCTCTTAAACGTGTCGTTATCAAGAACTTTATCTGTGAGCAGAAGTCCTCTGCACAGCTTGCCCTTCAGGCATCGCCTCTCCATGCTGGCCTGTTGGGGTTTCCTTGCCCCCTCTCCCATCCTTGGTTTACTGGTGTTCTAGCAGACACACTGCTAGGTTGGAAAATTTCTCTGTCCAGTGTCACTCTCGTTTCTAACTGAAACCTATACTTGGGAACTTGGGGTCAGCAAGCCTGAAGCCCAAACATGATTGGATCCAAGGGAGTCATTAGAGGAAGTGGGAAGTGCTGAGCAGGCCCTGGAGTAGGAGCCACAAGGATGGAGAGATGGTATGAAAAGCAAGACCTTCCAGCCTCCTTTTTATGCTGACCATCAAAATAATTAAAAACTGCATGCTGTATTTTATTTATTAAAATAACTCTGCTCGTAAAGGTTCTGCGGTGTTCACCATGTAAAGCAGTCCTGTTTCCTTGTAGAGAGAGCTTCGTTTAGGAGCCTGAATCTCCAGGCGGAGTCCGTCAGAGGATTCGATATGGGACGAGCAGTCAGCACTGGCAGTCTGGCCAGCAGCACCCTGAACAAACTTGCCGCTCGACCTCTGTCAGTTCAAGCTGAGATTCTGAAGAGGCTGTCCTGCTCAGAGCTGTCGCTTTACCAGCCATTGCAAAAAAGTGCAAAAGAGAAGAGTGAGAAAACGTCATGGGAGGAAAAGCCTAGAGGGATGAGTAAATCGTACCACGATCTCAGTCAGGCCTCTCTCTATCCTCATCGGAAAAATGTCCTTGTTAGCCTGGATCCCCCATCACAGACCATCGCGGAGTTGGCAGGAAAACCATTTCACCAGGTGGCAAGAGCTGATACAGAATCTTTGGCAGGAGTCACAAAACCTAATAAGTAAGAAGATAATTTACCCAGACTACATATTTGTAAATTCTACATTTCATACATTTGTCTTTGTTTTGACATTTTGTGATTTTCACCATATTTTTTACATTGACATACCCCCTCCTACCTTCCTTTTCCCTCTTTAGTTCAAAGTCTGTTGCAAGTTTCAATAGAAGTCCTGAAAGGAGGACACATGAACCAGACTTGTCATCTTTTGAAGACCCTGGTCAAGCACATGTTATAGGTCAGCATAAACGAGCTTACCTTCTTTCCCCTGTACCTGGTGCTCATAGTGAAGTAAACGATACAGTGTCATCTACCAAGAAATTATTTTTGGTTCTATGTCCCAATTGCCAAAACTATTTGTGAATACAAAATTTTAGACTACTCAAAATGCACCAAGTCAAATCAAAAAAACGATTTAACAAGTGATTGCTTCATGGCACAGACCATTCATTAGCTTTCTCTTGCGGGTAATGAGAAGCCATGACAGTTTTACCAAGAGAACGCAGACAGAGCATACATGGCTTTGGACAGCCTTCCTTCGGATTTTCCTTACAAGCCTGTGAGTAGATTCCACTAATGCTGTATTTTTTGAAGAAAAGTTTATTTAGGGGACTTTCAGCTTAGCATGAATGGAATTGTCTCTAAAAACAGATAATTTTATGAATGTGCTGTCATTGGAAGTAGAAATTCCTAATTGATTTAATTTTTTCTAATTCTCCCAGCTAGCTGGGGTCTATTAATAATATAAGTACAGAGATTGTGTGTTTATAAGCACATACTACCTTATAAGGTAAATAGTTCAGATTTCCTGTTGCTTTATGCATCTTTAAAGGGACATGCATTGAACCGATCTTTCAGGAGAGGAGATATCAAAGTACAGAGGTCTGCAGGATTACTTAAAATAGGAAACAGCTGGGGAGACAAAAAAGGGAAACAAGAATAACCCTCTTCTGTTTTTGTTCAACCAGATAATACTGATTATCCCTCCCTTAGACCAAAGTTTGATCATGTAACTCTGACTTCACGAAGTTAATAAAGTAGTATTTTTTCACCCTGTAATTGGGTTGAGGATTTGTGAAGTCAGTGAAGTCAAAAACAGGTTCTGTGCTAGAATTGATAAGTATTTATGGAAAGTAACATTACTTCATTAATATAGGCTTCCACAACTTTCAGAGATTACCATCAATTTTAATTGAATTGGTTTTTAAAAACTTTTAAACAGTTAAAAGACAAGATTTCATCCTATAAGTCTCTCTTTTGTGTTAAAAATAGCATAAGAAGAACTGATTCAGTCCTTTAGAAAACACTTTTCAAAGTACATTCACTAATATGGGATCTCTTACCGAGTCTAAGCTGTTTTCATTCGGGAGGTCTTGGTTTACATAAGAAACCATCACATATCAGATGTAGAATAGTAATATTACATAGAAAAAGGCAGATGGAATAAAACCCATGAAAGAAATCTTATTTTCTGCAATTATTTTTTGATTAAGATTATTTATTCTTACTGAATATCTGATTTTCTTTTAACATTTGAACAAATATTTTTAAACTCATTTCAGTTTGATCATTTCATATCTGGCATATCA
>VMDR010015661.1:0-22021 GCA_007922815.1 Macrotus californicus | reverse complement strand
CGCTGATGAACATAAGATGCTAAAATCCTCAACAAAATGTTGGCAAATGGCTTCCAGCAATATGTTAAAAAGATCATACACCGTGATCAAGTGGGATTCATCCCAGGGTTGCAAGGATGGTACAATATTCACAAATCAATAATAGGAACAGTAAAATGACAACAAACTCACAGTTATTAACAACTGAACCTAAAACAAAAACAAAATCAAACTAAGAACAACTAGAACAGGAACAGAATCACAGAAATGGAGATCACAAGGAGGGTTATCATCAGGGGAATGGGTGGGGAGAGAGGGGGAAAAGGTACAGGGAATAAGAAGCATAAATGGTAGGTAGAAGATAGACGGGGGAGGTTAAGAATAGTATAGGAAATGGAGAAGTAAAAAAACTCATATATATGACCCATGGACATGAACTAAGGTGGGGGGAATGTGGGGGGGAGGGGGTGTGCAGGGTGGTGGGGAATAAAGGGGAGGAAATGGGACAACTGTAATAGCATAATCAATAAAATATATTTAAATAAAAAAATAAAAAATAAAAAAACAAAAACAAACAAACAAAAGAAATTGAAAAAATATATATTGGTCCCCGCTCCCAGGTCCTGGCACAGAGCTCCGACAACCTTGTAATGTCCTAAGCGACACGAGCACGAGGGGCATCTTTTGTTCTAATACTTGGTCCTTCCAGGTTATCTACCATGTTTCACTGATCGATACACCTCTTCTTACACCACAATGTCTGGATTTCTGTGACTTTAGAGTAAGTCTTGACCAAAGGGTGGGTCCTCCAACTTTCTTCTTTTTCAAAGTTGGTATGGCCATTCTGGGTACTTTGTTTTCCATGTCACTTTTAGAATTAGCTTGTAAATTTTTACAAAAGGTCCCTCTGGAAATTTTTTTAGGATCGCCTTGTATAGCTCAATTTGGGGATAATGAATAGTTCAAGAATATCGAGTCTTTTGATCCACAAACAACAGGATCTCTCTCCATTTACTCAGATTTCCCTGAATTTCTCTCAGCAATGTTTGGGAATTTTCAGCATACAAATTATGCACTTATTTTGATTTATCCCTAGGAATTTCATGTTTTTTGAGGCTGCTGTCAATGGTATTTTTAAGAATTTCAAATTGGTTCACTACAAGCATAAAGAAAAACAATTGATATTTGTATACTGATTTTGTATCTTTCAATTTCCAATTATTCATTAAGAGTGTATAGGAGCATGGTTGATTTTTATGTATTGATTTTTGTATCGTGCAAACTTGCTGAAATCAGTAATTCTAATAGTTTTTTTCTAAAACATACATTCCTTGGGGTCTTCCATATAGGTGGTCATATCGTCTGTGAATAAAGAAAAGTTTTTTCTTCCACATAAATCTCTATCTGTTTAGTTCTTCCTCTTGCCTACTGTTCTGGCTAGAACTTCCAAACAAGGTTAAACCAAAGTGGACCAGTCAGGATAGCATTCGGCCGTTCACCATTAATGGTTATGTTAAGCTACCAATTTCCTCAGGTTGAGGAAGTTCCCTTCTATTCCTATTTTGCTATGTGTGTTTGTATGCATGAGTGTGTTTAAATCACACAGGGAGGTTGAATTTTTCATCTGCTTTTTCTACACATGTGGAGATGACTGAATGTTTTGTCTTGGGTTTTGATCTGTTAAGATGGTGAAATACAATGAGTTTCAATTGCTGAACCGACCTTGCATTCTTGGGATAAACACATTTGATTATGATTTATTACCCTTTTTGTATATTGCGGGGCTCAATGTGCTAACATTTTGTTAGAGATTTTTACATTTATATTCATGGGAATTATTGGCCTGTAGCTTTCTTCTCATCTCGGCCGTTCTCCTGGTTTTGGTGTTAGGGTGATGTCAGCCTCATAGACTGAGCTGGGTGGTGCTGCCTCCTTTTATTTTCTGGAAGAGTTTTGTGTGCAGGCTTGGTATTATTATTTTTTCCTTAAACATTGCTTCCTGAAGCAATCATGTCCTAAAGATTTTGCTGTGGGAAAGTTTTTAGCCACAATTTAGTCTCTAATAAATATAAGACTATCCAGGTTATCTGTTTCTTTTTTAGAGGAATAGTTTGTGTTTTTCTTATCTGATTTATTTGCATAAAATTGTTCATAGTATCAGTAGAATCTCTCTCTCTTTTTTATTGGCCTGGCTAGAGGTCTTTCAGTTTTATTGACCTTTTCAAAGGTTTTCAATGGTTTCATTGATTGTCTCATTGATTTTTTGGTTTTCTATTTCAATAACTTCTGCTTTGATCTTTATTATTTTATTTCTATGCTTATCCTGGGCTTAGTTTGCTCTTCTTTTTCTAAATTTTTTAAAGGTAGACTCTTAGGTCATTGATTTGAGACCTTTACTCTTTCCCAGGAACAGCATTTAATTCCCCTCTAAGCACTGCTTTTAGCTGCATCCCATACATTCTTTTTTTTTTTCTAAGATTTATTTTACTTTTTAGACAGAGGAGAAGGGAGGGAGAAAGAGAGGGAGAGAAACATCAACGTGTGGTTGCCTCTCACACACCCTCTACTGGGGACCTGACCCAAGCAGGTGCCCTGACTGGGAATTGAACTGGCAACTCTTTGGTTTGCAGGCTGGCGCACAGTCCACTGAGCCACACCAGCCAGCGCAAGCCACAGCAGCCAAGGCGACATCCCACACATTCTGATAGGGTGTTTTCATTTTCATTTAGTTCAAAATATTTTCTAATTTCCCTGGAAATGTCTTCTTTGACCTATGAATTTTTAGAAGTGTGTTTAAGTGTCTTACAATTGGGGATTTTTCTAGATATGTGTCTGTTATTAATTTCTGATTTAATTCTGAGGTGGTCACGGAGCAAACTTTGCATGATTTTTTTACATTTGTTGAAGTTTGTTTTATTGCCTAGAATGTGATGTACCTTTATAAAGTATTCAATGTATACCTGAAATAATGTTTATTCTATTTATTAGGTGAAATGGTCTATGAACATCAACTAAGCCAAGCTGACTGACAGTACTGCTCAAGATTTATTATCTACTTGCTCTATCAGTTACTGATTTACTGCTTAACAATGGGTTGCTTTTCTCCTTGCTTTTGTCCCCTAACTTTTGACTGAATGAAGAACACTGTATGTGGCAGGGCAGTGGAGGCTGAAGCGATCCTACTATTTGTCCCCAGAAAGTATGCCTCCTCTTCTGTCACGTCATCAGCACAGGTGTTGGGTCTACCCAGTGAGCGGCTGAAGTGTGTCGGTGGTTTGTTGGTGCTGTGGGTTCACTTCAGGGCATCGCTCATTGCAAATGCCTCCACTTGTGGGCTGCTGCCACCTTATGCCTAGTGTGCATGCGGCCCAGGGTGCCCGAAGGCTTCTTCACTATTCCTGCTCCACCCTGCTTGCATGGTCTCCGCATGTCTCCCAGAGGGAGTCTCTCACTTTCTTCCCCCATCTCTAAGACTGCTATTGCTTATTATTCAGGATGAAGCTCATGGTGGCAGTGGGGTGGAGTTCTTTGTCCTCTGGGGCCGGTCTCAATCTCAGACAGGCCCTTAGGGGTGGAGATTCCTCAGTGTTCTTGCAGCCCATCCACAAATGTCAGCCCAAGTCTGCCTTGTATGAGGGAGAACGTCTTGGGTGGGAGAGAGCCTCCCGCCCTGCCCCAGTGGTGAGTGATCTCTGCTTTGTGCCGGTGCAGAGCTGGTGCAGGGGTGGCTTCCCTGTTCCTCCTTCACGGCAAACAGATTTTGCTTTTGTCCCTCCTCCAGAAGCAGTGGCTATCCGCCTGGACCCATGGACAGGGGCACAGAAACATTTTCTGCTTTTCCCCCAGGGGTTTAAGGACTTTGCTTCCTGTGAAGCAAGGGTCCAGGGGAGTGGCAGAGTTTCACGACTGCACGCCACGAAGGAGGGTTCTCTCCGTTCTTAGTTTCTCTTAGAGGCCCCGCTTAATGAGAAGGAGCCCTGGAGTGAGGCCTCTGCCTGGCTCTGAATTATTCCAGAATGTCATTCCAGTTACTTTAAGAATTTGTTCACTTCAGCAGTTTTCTTCCCATCTGCTGTAGGTGGCTGCCTCCTCCCCAGCAGCTCCGTCAGAGGGGAAGCAGTCTGTGCGTCTTGCAGGGCCCTGTCACTCTTTGGAATCGTTTTCTTGGCTGGATCTTAAGCGGAAACAGAACGCTCCCGGAGGTTGGTGTTCAATAGTTTGGTGGGGCATTGGCTCTCTGTTGGCACTCAGGTAAAGGTAAGGGTGCTTCTCTGGCTCCCTTGACGGCTTTGGCTCCCTCGGTGGGTGTTGCCAGTTCAGGGCTCTCGGGCTATATGCTGTGAAGTGGGCATGGATGGGTGGGGTGAGCTATGAACTCGGGACAGCGCTGGTGAAACTTTGTTTCCCATGCTGACAAATTTAGGCACCACGTGCAAATCCGTAAGAGCACAAGGTCAGAGGTGGTCCTAAGTGAACAGAGGTGGAGGGCAGAAATTTTTGTGAGCGAAAATCAGACCAACCGGGAACCCTACCTATCTCTGCTGTCAGTGGTGTGGATTTCTAAGAAGGCTACTAAAATGATAAATGTTGAAATTCCTGATGACCGAATGAATAGAGACTAGGTGCAAAGCAGAGAAAGGCAAGAACTGCCTGTTCCAATGCTGGGACAGGGGCTGGTGGGTAGAGATGGTGTCTCGGGGTATGGCACAGACAGCGAGGAGGGCGAAGACTGGATACATTTACCAAGGCCCAGGATTCAACAGGAAGTGTTTAGAATTACAACATCCCATGGAGAATTTAAAATTATCTCCCAAAATAATATAATGAACCTAATACCATGAATCACTGTATACCAAATTAGATTCCAATGGAAGACAGTTTCCTACAAAATGTAACAAAGTTAAAGACATACTGCCTAGTATTAAGTAGCTGTGAGAGGAGGCTCTTTCTCCTGCACAGAACTAGCTACAGGACATTTCTATTTTGAGAGATAATCATTTAACCTTTTTGCTGCAGCTATCAGTCTCGACTTACTGTGAAAAACACTTGGTTAGGTTTTAAAACTGGAACTTTTAAAGCAGCACCAGAGGAATACATTTCCCAGTGCACAGGTCTGCACTACAGGATAACCGCGAGCAGGATCGGCAGACCCCACTGCTCTCCGACCTAACCCAACACTTGAGACTGCTAAGCATGGAGATCAAGGCTAAGTGGATGTGCACTGTGGCTGACAGCACTAAGCTGGTCATCTCAGACAAAGGGGCATTAGTTCCCCACGTGCTGTACGATGAAGTGACCTCTCCAGCAGTGAGAGATGCTATCATCTGTGAGCGCTAACCCCGGAACGGAGCTTAAATTTTTAAGTTCCACATCTAGAGGACGACAGCCAACCAGCCGAGAAAAGGTTCGCTGGGCTGTATAACAACCCCTGCACCTAACAAATGTGAATAGAATTTTAGCTCAAGTTTAACTATGAAGTGAGACTTAAGTTTGGAATGTACGGGTTACAAAACAATACTTCCGAGGAAGCAGTATGGCATCCGTAAGGAGTTTTATTAAAAAATATGCCTGGGGTTTATGCAAAGACAGACTGACAGGAGAGCGTAAGCAATCTGGAAGTTGGAGCAGAGAGACAAAAAGGAAGCGAAGAGAGAGACCGAGTTAAAGGACGGGAAGCCACACAGGTGAACCTCAGCTGGGAGGTGGGCACTGTGGCACCACCTCCTGCAGATTCACTGTTGGCAGGCATCAGCTGTATTTATGTTCAGCAGAGCCTACTGGCACATACGACGCCCAACAAGTAGTTTAAAAAAAAAACAGGTTCTGAACCCCCAGTTAGGTGGTGAGTGACCTGCTTTCATGCTTCTTTACACTCTCCCCTCCATCTAGCACCATGCTGGGAACTTAGGGTTTGCTCAAAATTCATTAGTTAATTGATTTCTCTGCCTTTGGCATCTTCAGCGAAGCACAATTCATGAGGCAGAGTCATCTTTCAGAGAGGTGTGAGCTGCCCACCTCCTCCAGATGAACAAAGGCACAGAGGATGAGACACGGATGAGAAGGAAAGGGGGCGAACATTCTACTCAGTTAATGAGGGGATGTACCAGTGCCCACCATGTGCTGGGAAACACAAAAGCAGTCACAAGCCCATCTCGGAGAAGCCGGAGCCAGTCTGCAGGGGGAGAGCAGTTGCTGGATTTATGGTGCCCTGGGAGCCTCTATTTGTCAAGTGCCACAGAGGCAGCCCTGACACTGGCACAGGTGAAGATGAATTTTCATTCAGAGCAGTGAGCCTTCTGACTCCATTAATCCTCAGGGTTTTGATGATGAATTTCTTTCTTTTTTTATTTTATTTATTTTCACTCTAACGCCTCCTCCCACTGCCCTGCAACAGTGTGGAAGGAACAGAACAGATGGTGCTTTACGTGGAAGACCGAGGGCTCATGAGGATAGAAAGCCTGCCCACTCTGAAATCACATGACTGCACGTGCAAGGAAAAGCCTTGATTTCCCCTGGGAGACGGAGATGCAATGATGTGAGTATTCCCGGCGGAGGGAGGGGAGGGGAAGGCTAACAGGCCATTTACAGGCAAGACCACTCTTGTACTAATATACTCCTCAGCAAGGACAATGTTTAATCACAAAGTAACAAGAGGACCAGTACCTGAAGATTCAAAATCACCAAAGGAAAATGAAGGCAAACAAGGGTTTTAGGGCACTGCCGTGCAAAGCCCACTCAGAAAGAACTAGTAAGGACAGACAGTGGTAGCACACGGGCCCCTAGCTGCCCTGCCATTGGCTCTGACCCAGTTTTAATCGGAAGAAGCCAGGATTTACAACCTGCTTAAGGACGGAGTTTGACAACTGCTGTAATCAGAAGAGCTGCCAACACAAGGACAGCTGTCAAGCCAAACTGTAATTCATAAAAAATAACAGCCAACCCCCAAGACACCCTCACCATTGTCTGCACTCGCTGTGTTTGACTAGTGCTTACAGTTCTGTGGAAGTTCCAAGAACAGGTTAAGAGTTCTAAGATGAAACTGAATCAACAAACAGCTGCTGAGTGCCTATTACATTTTTTAAAAAGGTTAAATAATAGTAAGTGACTAAAAAGATAAAATATGCCCAGCGGATTCCCTGGCATTTGGTAGGGACTTAATAGAGGGTAATTATTATTATCATTACATGCCAAACTCAGTTTTGACAAGGTTAAAAACTGGCAAAAGTCTACTGACCTGGTTAAAAAAAAATCGAAATTAAAGATAAATTACTGCCATAAGTGATTATTAGGTTAAAATATTAATTTCATGAAACATTCCTGGTTGTCAGAATTTTCCAGCTTTATGTATTTGCAATGCCAAAACCTCTAACTGATGATCTTATTTCAGTGTTTAATTATCTTGGCTATAACATACGTGGTGTTTATCTTGCTCTCCCTACAGTGAGTAACACGGTCTGAGAGCGAGAAACAGAGGCTGCCTCACAAGGTCCATTCTGGGCAGGACCCCGAACCACGCACGGTTTTATTAATGTCTAAACTCTCAACAAACAGAGTAAGAGTCTAAAAGCACAGACGGACACAGATCTCGATACATGTTTGCTCACAAGTACGGTTTTGAAAAACAGCCTTGACTCACGGACTGAGGTGACCAACGATAAAGGATTTTCATTTATTTTACTTCTAGAAGAGATGATCTTCCACAAAATAATGTCTGCTTTAAAAGGAGACCAAGACAGTAATTATTTAAGAAATTATGGGGAGAGGATTGGAAGGGTAATCAGAAGCCCAGGCCCAGCATCCAGGCTCTGCCCCCTACAGCCTGTGTCACCCTGTCAAGGTCACTCGCTCCCTGCACTTCAGCTTTTCATTTGCGAACGCAGGAAAAGCAGGCTGAGCTCAGACATTTGTTGGAAAGGTTGAGAGACTGTAGACATGACACCAGTGACACCATTTTATGTGACTCCAGGTTTGGACTTCTCCTTTACGTATGAAATTCTTATTTGAGTATAAAATACACACAGAAGGGAACCAAAATTATGTATGTAAATTTTCTGAAGATGAACTTGTCCATATAACTAACTAGCACACAGATCAAGAATCAGATCATTATTAGGACATCGGAAGCAGCCCTGCCTGTTAATTCCTTCAAATGCCACCTACTCCTTTTCCCCAGGGTCCCTAAGGCTGGAGACGAGTTTTCCTGTTTTTGACCTTTATAAAAATGGAAGTCTACAGGATGTACTCTTTTGTATCTGGCATCTTGAAGTCAACAGCATGTATGAGAGTCTTTCAAGATTTTGAATGTCGTTGTGGTTCTTTCTCATTGCTGCACAGCATTCCACTGGACGAACACCTTATCTTGATCAGATATCATAATTCCTGAATCTGAAGATTCCAATGTTTTATCAACTCAGAACATTATCGGTAAACACATTCTCAAATACTGATCCTTCCCTGATTTTTCCTTTTGGAACTCCTATTAAAAACACTGAGCATTCTCATGTTATACTCAGCTTCTTTCACATTTTCATCTCTATCTTTCTGTGCTGCCTCTTAGAAGTATCTTTAGTTCACCATTTTTTTCACTTGTGCCAATTCTGTACTTTAACCTATCCTTCGTCAGATTTCTGTAGTTTTACTTTATTTTACTGAAGTTCTAATTTTGTTCTCTTTCAAGACTGCCTGGTCCTTTTTGGAGTGTCGTCCTTTGGGTTTTGATTCCTTGATTTTATATCCACTTAGTTTGGTAACTTCGATCTGGTAGTTTTATGGAA
Organism: Macrotus californicus; assembly: GCA_007922815.1. Classification (NCBI taxonomy): domain Eukaryota; kingdom Metazoa; phylum Chordata; class Mammalia; order Chiroptera; family Phyllostomidae; genus Macrotus; species Macrotus californicus. Next base: position 13,268 of record VMDR010015661.1, on the reverse strand, counting down.
GTCCCTTGAAATCTGATCCTGTGATTTTTACGTCTGCTGATACTCACGCGGGTGCATGCTGTAACTTTGGACTGTGAGCTCCTTTTGAAAAGGGCTTCTTTCTGTAGGCATTTTGGGCTGCCTTGCTTGAGGATGTGCCCCTTCAAGAGTTTTACATTGGTTTCTGCCGGGTCTCTCAGGGATAATCAGCCTCCTGCACTTACTGTGTTAATTTCGTGACGTGAGGACCCCTGAGACAATCAGAGGCTATAACTTCAGATGCCCAACTTGTGTGAGGTGGGGCTGTTTTTCCCACCCAGATTCTGGTCCGTGGGAGATAAGCTTTTTTGTCTTCCTTATACCAGTGGGACATTTTCTAATCTTAAATTTTCTTTTTTTTTTTTTTTTAACTGAGGGTATAGCCCTTTGAGGGTCCTGGCTTATGTGCAGGGTCTCAGGTCCTTTTGGGTCAAGAAGTATCATTCCCAGGGTTTGCTAGCCTGAAAACCAAGTCCATAGTTTTCTCAGATTAGATCCATTGGTAGCTCACACACTCACCACTATGGCTATGGGGTCCTTGTTTGTTGGGTGGGAGGTGAAGGACACCCAACGTCTGGGGCATCTGTACATAGTAGGTGCTCAATAGATATTTGTTGAATAAATGAAATATAATTAAGAAGGTAAGTCACATTCACAGTACTTACAGGTAATATATGTATATGGTTCCAAATACAGAAGGTATTAAAAAGCTGACAGGAAAAAATGTTTATCCTATGCTTATATTCTAGCCTCTAGTTATGAAAGTTCCTCTTCCTTTAGACAACAAAAATTAGCTTTTTGTGTATCCTCCAGAGATATTTTATGCATTTACTCGCAAACGTGTACAGCTATATTCACGGCAGCACACTCTGTACACTGTTCTGCACCTTAATTCTTCTACGTATCAATACCTTATGAAATTTCTTCCGCATCAGTAAAGAAAATATAGCTTGTTTTAAAGCCAGGCAGAGAGCCCTTTAGAAAAATCCCAACCCAGTTGCTGTCTAGAAACGTATTTTATAGATAGGAACCCTAAACAGACACATCCCCGCATCCATAAAGACAGTCATCCCGGACAGGTAACTAGGGATGACAGAGCGACCGACTTACAGTCTCAGGACATGTTCAGTCCAGGCAAACTGTTTCTACAGTTTCTGGGTGAAGATATGAAAGGAAAACACCACACATGGCACAGAGAAGGCGCTGAGAACTGTCTGAGTGGCAGGTGAAGGAAGGAAGGGGGACGGGGGGTGGGGGTGGAAATAAGAATTGCGTTCGCAGAGCACGTGGGCACGCTGGTGGGGTTGACTTTCTACGCAGGGTGGTGAACTCTGAACCTTATGGCAAACATTTCGGAGTAAAAGAAAAATCTTGCTTCTTAAAACCAGGCATCAGGAAAAAAGGGAACTCTCGAATTTTGCACTGAGGGCCTCACGACTGCTATGAAAGGCTTCTCCTTTCTCCTTTCTGATTATTGGTGGCTATTTGATTTATGTCTGGTTGCCCAGATTGCATCACAGCTGTGGAGGTGGCTGAGAAGTTTTTTTCTGAGTTGAAAATTAGGATTTAGAATGGCCAGCTCTTGGTGATGGTGGAAGGGCTACATGACAGAATTATCACAGAAACGTGTCTGAGCAGTGAGAGGCGAGTGCTGTGGAAGGAGGCATGGGAAGGCATTCGTTTTCTCTCCTTGCTAGTAAGGATATCACTAGGTGAGTTATTAACTTCTTTGGGTTTCGGTTTCCTCAATTATAAAATGGGAAAAATAATAACTACTTTAGAGGGGTGTTTATGGAAAGGAGCCTAGAAATCACTTTACCTGTATACTGTATTGTATATGCACAAATTTAATGGCATACCTTTCAAAGGCGTTTGGAAATAAAAATGTGTGTGTGTGTATATATGTAATTTTAATTAACAAATATCTTAAGAACAGTATAGAGAGGGCTAAAAAGGTTAATAAGACAAATTTTTGGTTATTACAAATAATGCTGCAATAAATGTTCTTAATCATGTCTCATTATATACATGTTTGGCAGTATTTCTAAGGTATATGAGGTCTGTCCGGAAAAAGTCCAGCCATTGTTAATATAATGAGAATGATTTGTGCAACATTAATGTAACCCGGCAGCCAAGGAGAATGGACTGGAACGCACATGTGTGAACAATGACAACTTCACTGTACTAGTCAGTGGAAACGGTAGATACCACTGAGTGAGCATGTGTACTGTGTGGCTGTCACATTCACAATGACTGTGTGAGTACAGCAATGAATCTGCATCAAATTCTGCATTAAGCTTGAACCCTCCACCGCAAAAACTATTGGGATGCCTCAGAAGGCTGCAGCTATGGGTAACTGGTGATTGGCAGCTTCATCATGACAACACACCCACTCATGCATCAAGCCTCCTGCAGAGTTCTTTGGTGAAACATCAACTTGTCCAGGTGACTCAGCCCCGCTAAAGCCCAGATTTGGTGTCCTGAGACTTCTGGCTTTTCCCAAAACTAAAATCACCTTTGAAAGGAAAAAGATTTAAGACCATCGATGAGATTCAGGAAAATACAACAGGGCAGATGATGTTGATGGGGAGAACTGTGTGAGCTCCCAAGGTACTTTGAAGGGGACCGAGGCGTCATTGTCTTACGTACAATGTTTCTTGTATCTCCTATTTTCTTCAATAGATGTCTCTATTTTTCATAGTACATGGCTGGATACCTTCTGGTCAGACCTCGTATATCTAGAAGCAGACTTGCTGGGTGGTAGACTTTACTAGATCTTGCCAAACTGATTTCCAAAGTGCTTCCAACAGTTGACACCAGTCAGCAGAGCATGAGAGTTGGTATGGCTCCGCACCCTGATGCTAACATTAATAGACGTCTACATGGTGCCAGGGAGCAGGATGAAATTTTATGTAAAGGTTTTATAGTCTGCATTCCATGATTATTGTTGGGATACAATTCTCCAGGGGACTTGCGTGTTTCTGCACCTCTTCCCAACAGAGGTGATGACAGATTTTGTTCCGAACTATCTTTTCAAGGATGTTTGCATGGTGAACAGAGGTAGTGCTTCCTTCCAGGGTAGAGGGCAGGTTTGTTGACTGTCCAGGATAATGAAGACAGTATGTACTCCAGGGCAAAGGTTGGTCAGGTCTGCTTGCAGCTCATTATAAAAGACTGGAGTTCTCTAAGCTTAGGATTCCTGAGCTATGTATGACACACTATGTGTGCAGGATCTCTCTGGGCTTCTCTGCATAGCCCCTGTGGGACTCAAGCTGTTTGGTGGGCGGTTAATAAGTCTTTGGTCTCTGATCCAGGAGTTTTGTGTCTTTTTGCCAGCATCCATGAAACTGTGCCAGGCTAACTGGTCAGCCTGCAAGTAGGGTATAATCTTAGACTATTGATAGTTATTGGTGAGGTTGAGCATCTTTTCTTGTTATTTATTGGCTATTTGGCTCTTCCCATTTGTAAACTGACTATCCATATTTTGAGTTGTATCTTTCTACTTGATTATCTTCCTTTTTGACTGGGAAGGTGTTCTTGATACATTCTGAATAATGATCTCATGTAGGTTATTTTAAATATCTTCTCCCAAGCTGTACCTTGTATTTTTACTTTGCTTATACTACCTTTCATTTTATAGAAGTTTAAAATTTTAGTGCAGTCATCATAACTTAAATAATGACTTGGATTTTTGGTGTTTTGTATGCTTTCTCTGCATTTGCCCAGGACTCGGCCCCAGTGAAAGACAGCTGGAAGCAGGATGAGGAACGCTGAAGTCCCCTCTCCCCAGGAAGAAAGCCCCCTGCCTGGGAGCTGGGAGGAGAGGGTGCCTGTGTTCTGGGGTAGAGTCTTTGCCCAGCTTGGAGGGGGTGATCTTGTTTCAAATACCAAGGGCTCTTGCCTTCTTTCCAAATTTTTACAGGTTTTCTTGACTAGATGTTTCTTTACTTGCTACGTGTCCGTAGGTCCATTTCCAGAAGTTTTAAATGGTGGTATTTTTAAAAATATGTTCCAGTGTTTCACAGCAAAGCAGGTCAGTGGGGCTCCCCACATGGCCAGGGCAGGAGCTGGCCCTGCCTTGGTCACTACAGCTTCCACACGGCATCTCGTTGTTTGGAGGAATAAGTCCCTCTTCTGGATTCTTCTTCCAAGTTATTCTTGGCTCTTTGTTCTTCCATATAAATTACATTTTTTTAAAAAAATTTTATTTATTTATTTTAGAGGGGAAGGGAGGGAGAAAGAGGGGGAGAGAAACACCAATGTGTGGTTGCCTCTCACACATCCCCTACTGGGGACCTGGCCTGCAACCCAGGCATGTGCCCTAGATTGGGAATCAAACCGGTGACCCTTTGGTTCATAGACCAGCGCTCAATCCACTGAGCCACACCAGCCAGGGCTCTTTGTTCTTCCACATAAATTTTAGGATAAGCTTGTTAAATTCCACAAAAAGTCTGCTGGGCTTCTAACGAAAATTCTGAATTTGTAGTTTAGTTTGGGGTGAATCCATCATTATGATATTGAGTTTTCTCATTCATTAAACATGGACTATTTCTCCTATTTATGTCTTTTGAGAAAGTCTTTAAAAAAAGGAATGTAATCTTTTCTATGAAGGTTTTGCATATCGTATTCTAGGATTTTGTTGCCTTGGTAAATAACACCTTTAAATTTTTTCATTTTCTCCTGTGTTATACTAACGTTTAAGTTGTGATTTTAAAAAAATTGATCTTGTATCCAGCACCCTTGCTAAACATTGTACTACTGGTTTTAATAATTTGACTGTAGACTCTTAGATTTCTATGTAGCTACTTATATTGTCAGAGATTAATGATAATTTTGTTTTTTTATCCATGCCACATAACTTTTATTTCTTTTGCTTTTCTTTCTGTGTAGTTTAGATTTCCAATACAATATTAAAGAGAAATAGTTGTGGTAGGCAACTTTTTCTTGTTTCTGATTTTAAAGGAAATGCCTCAAATATTCCATCTTTAATAATAATGTTTGGACTAGGTTTTGGATATATAACCTAATCAGGCCATGGAATTTTCCTTCCATTCCTGGTTAATTAAGAGTTTGATCATAAACTGTAATATTCGCTAACATTTACTGAGCACATGCAATGTGGCTATATACCACATGCTGGTAGAGACACTGTTCTCAGCACTTTACATGGATTAACTCACCATATGTTCATAACGAGTCTCTGAGGTCATTACCCCTATTTCCCACAAGTAAACAGGTAAAGTTAAATAACTGGTCCAAGTTTAGTACTAGAACTAGAATTTGAATCCAGAAGTCTCACTTCAGAGACCAATGTCTTAATCACTTTCTATATTGCTTCTTAATAGAAGTGTTAAATTTCTTCAAATGCTTTTTTCGCATGGGGTTTGACCATATAGTTTTTCACACAATTTGCTAATGTGGAAAATTACATTAATAAATGTTTCAAATTGTTAAATCTTCTTTGAATTCCTGGGACAAATTCAACTGGATCATAACGTATCTTTATTTTTAAAATACATTTTATTTAGGATTTTTCCATAAATGTTCAAAAGTGGAACTGACTTACAATTTTCATTTTCCCGCTGTTTTTTGGTACCCAGGTTATACGAGGTTATTACCAGGCTGATGAGTTACCACAACAGCTAGCCCAATGATTTAGACTCCTAGACAACCCAGTGAGGTTCCTGACATCCCAGCAAGTGCTAAGCAGTGGACAAAAGTGATCAGGGGCATTTGGGCTACTTATACTGATGGCGATCTGGCAGTGCCAGAACTGGCAACACAGCCCTATGTCTTCCCTCCGAAAAGGTCTGAAGGTGGTTGGCCGGCCCTTAATCTGATTCAAATGTTGATGGCTACCTTTTATTGAACCATATTCACACCCAAATAGAATAAAAGTAAAAATACTTTTTACTAGTAATGAACAGCCTGCAAAATATTTCAATATCTTTTGTCTCACTAAATTTATGCAGCAGCTCTTTAAAGCCATGCTATTTCCATCTTACAGATGGAATAAGTATCCTCTATTTTATAGGTGATTTAAATGAAGATTACTTCATGAGGCTAATTAGTAGGGGAAATGAGTTAAAAAATAAAATCTATTTTTCTTCGGTTCAGTTATGTCAAGAAAGGGCTTGTGGGACAGATGTGGCTCCTACAGTAACAATGATTAGCATCTTAGTTATCACTGACTAAAAAGAATGAAATAAATTTTCAAAGGGAGGTTGGAGAGCCTTCATTTCTGCTGACAGTACAGAAATGCTCAATTTACTATGAACGTGCCCATAACAATTTTAATATACCTCCAACTTTAGAGATCATTAACCGATTTTTCAATCAAAAAGTTACTGTATCTCTGCTGGTGGCCAGGCAGTTTTCTAGGTACTATATATTGTTGGACAAAGTTGAGATAAACATTTAGAGAGAAGTTTCAAACAATTATTAATAACTTAGAAACATCTTACCATAATGTAGAGCAGTTTGACCTTCATTGTCCTATAAAAGAAACAAAAAATACATTTAGAAGTTTAAGTTATTGCAAATGTGTGGAAGTACACTAGCTATAGCAAATATATATGATACACAAAGTCCATAGGTTTATCAGGTACAGGAATGAGGAAATCAGTTCTCTGAGCCTCCTAGTAACTTTCGAGAAAGCTCTTTGGCTTGGAGAAAAGGAGACTGTTGAATGGAATAGCAGTTAGCAGGGCTGGGGGTGGAGAGGAATGGGGGTTTATTGATTGATGGGGCAGAGTTTCAGGTTGGGATGGTGACAAAGTTCTGGAGATGGATGGTGGTGATGGCCCCATGACAATGTGAACATGCTAATGCCACAGACCTGCACCCTTAAATATGGTCAGAAGGTTAATTTTACGTTATGTGTATTTCACCACCATTTAAGAAAGAGAAAATAAAAAGTAACAGGTGTCAAAAGGGAATCAAAGTTTCCAGTTCTTGTCATTCTAACTGCATCCTTGCCTTTTTGGTGACGGGGGGCCGCTGACAAAATACTCCCAAGCCAAATGTCATCTTTGTGTCTCTTGTAAACAGGAGTCCCTGCTAATACAGAATGCAGGGCAATTTGTGACCCAAACCTTGCACCCCCCTCCCAATTCCTTCTCCCAATTTTGTGACCGTCAATTACTAATCAGAAGACCCATTTGGACTTCCAGACTTCTACATCTGTAAATGCTCTTCACTCTGCTGGAAAACTATCCTGCAATTTTAAAGATAGAATCTTGCTCTTTTCTCATGTTCTTAAAATTTGTCTTTGATATGTTTGAGCATTTTAAGTAGACTTACTTCCTGGCCCCTAACAGTCCCTGTATGTCTTTGATTTGAGTTCAGGGAGAGGGAGCGGGGTGACGATACATGTGATGTCTTTGTGCTGCCTGAGGTTCGCTTTTTGCTGATGGCTTCCTGTGTGCTTATAATCTTGGACTGAAAATTCATTTCAAGTGGGTTTTTCTCTATGAAAAATTCTGGGCTGTGTTCCCTGGGTTGAAAGTCTCCCTCTAGAATGGTTTTGCTTTTGTTTCAGCTAGGCTCCACAGAGATGTTATCAGTCCGAGATCCTTGTGTTGATTTCTTAGGTTCGGGACTTTTGAACACTTAAGTAGTGTGATGTAAAACGGGCAAGCCTCCCTCACTTCCCCCCTCCCACTACTGGGCTTGGAGCACAGGCTGAGACAAACTCTCCGGGTCAACTCTGTGTTGGTGGGATTTTTTTAGTCTACTTTCTTCCTGATGGTGGTTGGTGGGTATTGAGACTGGCCAATCCTTCCAGGGCAGCCCACTGTTGGTTTAACTTACCACTTTCTTTTTAAAGCTTTGGAGTTTTAAAAAACTTTACTATACAACATTACGACACAGTTCATCTTCTTCAGGTCACCTCCCTGGTCCTCCGGTAGGGCTGGGTGCCCCTCCTTTCTACCTCTGTGGCACAGCCTGCACTGCGGGCGTTATCTGTCTCTCCCACTGGGCTGTGAACTGCTTACAGGCAAGAACTGTGTCCTTCCTCCAGGGTCTGTCACAGTGTCTTCCATACAGTGTGTGCCTTCATGGAATGAAAGAACCTATTAACCTTTCCTCGTCGATTTATTCTTCAGTCTCTTGACTGCCTTTTTTCTCTTCTCTGAACTTTATTTTTTTAAAGTCCCCACATATTTCCTATAGGGTGGAGTATAATGTCAGATGTAAAAAGCCAGTGTGGGCCTAAACAGTGATGAACAGGAGACGCAGTTTGTAGTTCACCCGGTGCAAAGCACTTGCCATTCAGGCTGACTTATAGTCTTTTTTCTACATGTGCACAGAACAAGCTGGTCCTTCTTGAGAGACTCTCTCCCCACATGTATTCTGCATTAATCCTTTCTGACTTTTGTTATTTTTGATCATGTCCACATTTTATTAGTAATTATCTTCCTTAAGGACTTAGTTTTCTTCTCTCTTCAGACTGGACACACTATCAAATGCAGTAAGTTTATTTTTTTTTATTCTACCGTATGAAGTACTGATGAAAATACTAAATAAATATTTTGCTTAGAATTGATACACAGGAAACACTATTTAAATGATCCTTTTAACATCAAGACACTAATTATGCTGTTTTCTGTACATAAAACTCAGTAGGCAAATCCTCATTTTGTTCCTTACTGCTAAAAGCATTTCATCAAACTGAATTAAAGGCCTTATTTCCGAGTCAAGATTATATATAGAGAGCCATGGAAATAACACGCTTCCCAGATGTTCTCTATGAGCAGAAAGTTCTGCTGAGTGTTACTGGCTTTCGTTTTTGTGACCACAGAGACAATGACACTCTAATGCAGCCTCGATCTGCCCTCTCTGCCAGCGTCAGCTCTACAGACGGGCCGTGAAGACTGACAGTGGAGCTGAGAGCAGGCTGAAGTTTCCCATGTGCCTGATGAGAGGTTTTGTTGTTGTCCAATAATTTGATATTAAATATAAATTTTATTTTCAAAATAGAATTTCAAGTGAATATATAAGGAAGCACTGAAGGAAACTGGTTATGAGGTATTACAAATGATGGTAAAAATTATGAGTTAGTAATGTAATTTGGGGTAATTTTTACTATTATTTCTAAGCTTAGAATGTACTGCCTCTCTTTACCTATGAGATCTGTGACCCTGTAACAGAATATGATTAAACTAATTTGACAATTTAGAAGTTCGCAAATGTATTTTATTATTATTTTTCTAAGAATTTTTCTAGATGCACGAGTAAAGCCTTCAGTTGAAGGCTACAGGCATCTTCACTTGAACTGGCACACTACCCTTTGAACATGCACGTAACAGGGAAAAGTTACTATTCATTCATATCCTCTCTGAATCGAAATACCATCTATAGGTTTACAAACGTTTTTCAGCGCTTACCATTATTAGCTATTTCCAAGAAAACCTTATCAAACCAATTAAAATCGCGGTTACTTATAAATGGCTGTTTTCGATTACAAGCACGATAGGGTTAGTCCCCCCACCCCCCCACTGCTTGTCTGCCGTGTTCTTCAGATCGCCGTGCCTAATTTGAGGCTTTTGGGTTCTGATGCTGTGAGCTGAAGTGGTGTAGTGTTTAATGGGAAACATTGAGATTTCTGAACTTTCAACCTAGAGCACGTCCACCTAGAAATCAATTAGAGCAGGGGCACGAACATAAGAACCACGACTCCAGCCACAGAATCGATCGGCAGGTGGGGGACAAAAAGGTAGGAGGACAACCAAGTTGTCTTCTAATTGCGTTATCTTTCCTACCATCCAAGAGAGCCAAAGAAACGCACTTTAAAGAGACATTGAGGATGCTCCTCAATTCTGAATTGGTTATATGTCTAACTACCTTGATATGTCTAAGAACAGGTATTTGGGTGAAACAAAGGACGACTATTTGAAATTACTCTCGAGGCAAACTGTAGTCTTTAGGGCCCCAATGTAAATTACTCTTTCAGTCCTTTTCTGTGCCCAGCACATGATATGTACTCAAGTCGTGTTCGATCAATGAACTAGATGATTATAACTAATGTGAACCCTGTTTGGTTGTTAATCATTATTAATAATTATTTAAAATCAACTACTATATTACAGTACTCTATTACGATTATGAAGCTTTAATAAAACCCATCATCTTGTATCTACAAAATCTTTACCTGTTATTCCTCTTTGTATGTTAAAGTATAATTTGTATTAAAGCAGGAAAATGACTCCAGGCATTTTTTCTTGGTAACCTCAAAAAAGGATATGGAAACCCAAACCTTGGTATTTATAAACATTCTGTTTTAAAATATATTACAAAGAATAAATGGAATTGAATGTCAAGAATGAGTAAGTGAAAGCTTTTACTCATCTGGTTTACAACTTATATCAGCTAATTTTTCTAAATTTAAGTTGATTAAATTTTTTTGGTTGTTTCATTTCAAATGACCACACCAGAAGAGGGCTGTTTGTCATGGTTATTTATGCTTCTCTTTCTGTTGTAGCTTAAAAGAAATGTTCAAACGTAATAAATATGGAGTTGTTATAAACAGCAGCAAAAACAGTTCCAATAAATTAAAATTGGTCATACACTTGAAATCTTTGTAAGGATTATACACTAGGGTAAAATAAAAATACTCAGTTGAATTCAAAATAAACAAAATCACACAATAAAGTTAAAATGTAAATAAATTCAACCATGCTTAAAATTCAAAGTACAAAAGCATAGAAATGTGCAACCCCTACACTGTATGTACGTTCATATCCTTTCTGTTCAAATAAATAAAAATTCATAAGGAACACAAATGACAAAATAACATCGGAAATTTAAAACCCAGACTCTCAAATAAGAAAAGGAAAAATGTCCCTATGCCCTCACTACGTGGTTCTTTACCATTCATGGGAGCTCCTCTCCCACGGGCCTGGTCCTCTGTTTTGGCTCCTGTAAGGCTCTAAGCTTTTGCCCGCTTCTCTGAGACTGGCTTTACCAATAGCCACTCTTATTTATAACTTTAAGCAGAAGCATGAGCCTCCCCAATTCTTACTTAAATTTTCTCTCACCCACCTTCATCTTTTACCTTGTATCATATGGACATGTCTGTATTCTGCTCTTGTATCTAGCACAAAACTTTGCATAAAATAAAAGTTAAATAAGACTGAAAAAATAAACTACTTGCAGGAAAACCAACATAGTTATACATCACTGATCCAGGAACTTGATTTTTTGGCATTCTCAAGCACCTGGAATAGGGCCCAGAGTCTGGGGGGAAATGCTGATAAGGACCATATTAAACATGGGACTAGTTGGCTCACTGTAGAGAAGGATTCTTCTTGCTGGCTTGAGAAAGCAATGCTAGGCCAGTCTTTGCCTATGAAATAGGAGACACAATGGGAGGCAGGAGAGACATGGAAAGAGAAAAGTGAAGGAAGGCACGGAGCAGGGAGCAGAAGTGGTGAGAGGGGCAGCAAAGCCTAATGGTGATTAGAAGACGGACTGGGGCAGCGACAGCAGCAGCCAGCAGGAACTGGAAGCTGTGACAGCAGTGGCAAGTGGCAGCTATTTTAGACCACAGAGAATAGCCAGCCATAAAGAGGGCTGGGCTGCATGCCAGCCAGTAGATTTTAGCAATCTCAAGAGAGAAAGAGCAGCTTTGGCCCTATGTTTCACACTGTCTATAAATACTCATGCTATAGTACAATGATTTAAGAAGGAAGCAATGAAGTACTAAATATATTTTAGAAAAAATATTTTATAGAAAAAACTTAAAAATAAAAAGCAGAATGTAACTGTTCTGCTATTTGAAACCAACACTCATCCAGAATGTTTATCTTTCTAAAGGCTGCTAGATAGTTGAGATTTTATTAAAGGGGAAAGAAAGGAAGAAACATTGGCTGAATTCCTATCGTGTGCTGGAAGTTTTAGAACACTGTTCCTTTTAATCCTCACGGCAACCCTATCACGTAAACACTATTATTCCCATTCTCAAGATGGGTAAAATGAGGCTCAGAGAGTTTACACAGAACTTGTGCTGGGTCCCAGGCCCTTGATCTTCAAAACTCACGCTTTCTCAATTGTACTATGCTGCTGGAAAGAAGCAAGGGGAATCAAGACAAATAAACGCAAGTAAGGAGAAATACGGTTCAACTTTTATTTTTGCAGGTTGAAGGCAACAGGTGGCCTCAGTTACAGCCTCACATCAGCGTGCTGTGCAGTTCCCATTAACCATCACCTGCAAACTGACCCATCTCATTCCGAAGTGCAGTTACCTTCTCTTCGGGACCACGCACTCGTCTTGACTTCTTCGTGGCTGACCGCTGCGCTTTTCCAAGTAGGCACACGTCATGAAGCTGTGGCTTAGTCTATGCATTGCCACAAATTACTTTCCTAAGCTGGCATTCAAGTCAGGTACAGAGGAAAACAGGGCCAAACTGCTTTCTCTTCTGAAGGGTGTTTTGCTTACTGCAGTATTGTTGCTATAATACTATACAGCAAAAACTCAATATGCCTCAGTCTACTCTATGCTATATCCTTGGTACGGTGAATAATCAGACGTCCAGTGGAGAAATCCGAGAAATGATTCTTTTCATTCCTGCTCATTCACTCTTCACAGTGAAAGTCTTCAGAGTGTGCGGGGCCCACAAAACACTTCTCCATCCACAGAGGGTGCTATGAAATAGACACTTTCATTTGTTGCTGGTAGGAGCATAAATTAGTATAACGTTTAGGAAATGTTCATTTCCTCTGGCTTAGCACTTTTAGAATCTATTTTCAGAAATGCTTCAAATATTTAAAAAGCTTTATGAAAAAATTTTAGTTCATTCCAGTATTATCTAGATTAGGAAGATATGAGAAACAATTTAATGTCTAACAATACAGGAAAAGTTAATGTCAGTTGAGTAGATTACTATGTAGCAATTTATTTTTAATTTGTATTTTATTGATTATTCTATTACAGTTGTCCCAATTTTACTCCCTTTGCCCCCCTCCACCCAGCACCCCCTACTCTCTCAGGCAATCCTATACCGTTGTTCATGTCCATGGGTCATGCATATAAATTCTTTGGCTACTCCATTTCCTGTACTGTACTTTACAACCCCGAGGCTATTCTGTGACTACCTATTTGTACTTCTTAATCCCCTCCCCTCTTCACCCATTTCCCCCCAACCCCTCCCATTTGGCAACCATCAAAACACTCCATTTCCATGATTCTGCCTCTGTTCTTGTTTGCTTAGTTTGTTTTTTAGATTCCATTGTTGATAGATATGTATTTA
>VMDR010015660.1:0-22048 GCA_007922815.1 Macrotus californicus | reverse complement strand
AAAATAAAAGGTATTTTAAATATATTTTTAAAAAGTGAAAATGTTCTGCCCTGGCTGGTGTGGCTCAGTGGATTGAGCACTGGCCTGCAAACCAAAGAGTCGCTAGTTCAATTCCCAGTCAGGGCACATGCCTGGGTTGCAGGCCAGGTCCCCAGTAGGGGGCACACAAGAGGTAACCATACATTGATATTTCTCTCTCTCTTGCTCCTTCCCTTCCCCTCTCTCTAAAAAAAAATAAATGAATAAAGTCTTTTTTTAAAAAAGTGAAAATGTTCTGTATAAAAAAGAGACAACTTATGAAGTCACCACTTATAAAGGAATAGGTCAAGAATGGGGTCTGTCATACTTGAAGGACAAAGGAACAGACCTGATATTTACTAAAGACCTTCTATGGGCTACACATTTGAAATAATTATTCTGTTTTACTAGAGGACAAACTGAGACCGGTGATCCAATAAATGAAAGTAATATATAAAATTATAAGTCTTCCAACGAGGGAATGGCTGGCCTTTGAATCAGAATGTTTAAGCAGAATGTTTTGGAAGAGACTTCTTACATGTAGGAGGTCAGACTAGTTCCCTAATTCCCAAATCTGCTTTGGCATTGCCTGTGAAGCTTGTTGGATGAGGGGGGACCCAAGGGGGTGAAATGGTAATATAAAAAATAAAATAAAATTTTTAAAAAGAATTAATAAAAATATGTTTAAAGAATGTAAATGCATAGAGTTAGAATTTGTAAGAGTATGGTGCCCGCTACCTAACCTTCTGTGTTTTCAACAACCTCCACAGACAATTCTGATACACAGCCAGGGCTTAGAGCCACTGCACTGAGTCTGTTTCCTACTTTCCTGATGATAAAAACAGCACATTTTAAATAAACACAGTTTCCGAGGCCCCACTCATGGAGATTCAAATTCAAAAGGTCTGGAATAAGGACCAGGAGAGTCTGAAAAACACTGGACAAGATGAACTTTCATACCCTTCCCAACTCCTAAGACTCTGAGGATCTAATCCAACTATAACTGCTCATTAGTTCCGAATAACAGCTTTGAAATACCTGCATTATAGAAATCAGGCCCCAAGCACAAATATGCATGCTTCTAACTGGCCATGGTATTCTTCATAGGGTGTCTCTAAAGATTAAACATATTTTTAATAAACTAAACAGCAATGAACCTGTTGACTTTTCAATTTACTGCAGTTTACCAGTTCAGCTGATTCCAGTAAAATATATGTACACATGTATGCAAATGACAAGTGACTCGTCCTGTTAAAGAGTTACTCGGTATAAACAGACATGAAACCTTGATCACTTAGGAGTTGAGTGTGACACATTTAAATCAACGTTTTCTAAATATTTTCATTTAAACATATTCCGTTCTCTAAAAATGTGAACACATAAGTCACTAGAGTTTATTCTAGACCCAGCCATTCTTTTCCCATCTAATATTTCACTCTAAACTCAAGGTGAGAAAGTAAACAAGTGTTTGAGGGCTGATCTGCCATCACAATCAGCAGCTTTCATTAGTTTCTGATAGTCTGACCTAAATCAGCTAAACGATAATGTTTTATCTCAATGACCCCAAATCCACATCTCCTGCAAGTCCTCTCTTCTTTCTTCAATTCCTTGAAGCTTAGAACCAAAAGCAAAGCTTTCTATGTGTCTTGAGAAAATGGCGGAGGAGAGAATGAAAAGGAAATTATTACTAAGCAGCTAAAATGTGACTTTTGCAGTTAGGCTTTTTTTCTGAGAGCACAGATCCCCTACGTCCAGAGGGAGAGGCCCCAGGCAGTGGCGGCTGCACCCCTGGGACATGTTTGCATCTCTACCAGGGTACTCGGTGCTCAGAGGAACTGATAGTCTTGCACACTCAGCTTATGAGATATAGGTTAAAGATAAAGATAAAGATGGAAGGAAGATGAGCAGGCAGGAAGAGAGGAGAGCAGGCTGAGCATAACTATACCCTCCATAGCTCAAGACAATGGGCAAGTAAGCCATACCTTTTATTTGACCCTGTGTTTTTGAAAGGAAAAAGTATGTTCAGTTTCGAGATTCTTTAGCTGATAATAATAGTTTCTATTGCAAAGGTAGGGGTGTGTATCAAATATACTTAGGGAAAATCAAGTCATAGTATTTGGGAACACGCATGCAAAAGCAAGTCGAAGAACTTCAGAATACACTTTATTACTCAAAATGTGGCCTAGAATTCACTAGGTCAAAGGAGACAAATTACTAGGGCAATTGTTCTTACTATGAATGATGTTTTACTTTAATGAACAAAACAGACATGTTGGTTTAAAGACAAATTCTGTAAGCAAATCTTCCATGCAAAAGTGTGTGCTGACATATTTAAGATCTTTCCCTAAAGTTCCCCCCCGCCACCCCCCAGACTCCCACCCAGTGACAAAGTCTGCAGACTGTCTTTTAGAGAGCTCCTGCAAATTCCCTCAAGGACAGAGCTGGAGAGTCCGTGCTGCCCCCCAAAGAATCCAAGATTCCCCTACCTCACAGGATGAGAACAGGCCTGTAAGCGAAAGAAGAAAGCACTGAGTAGTTTCTCTTTCTCCAAGCAGTAAAAGATGGAAGAGAAGGTGAGAAAAGGTACCAGAGGCAGAAGGAGGGGGAGACCAGAGGACCAACTCCCCATCACAACTGCTCTGGGTGCTCTGCTCCTCCCCAGAGAGGGGCTGGTTCTCTCCTTCTGAAGCAGGACCTGGACGCCTGTCACACCAACCCCCTGAACAGGTTCCACCAAACTGGCAGTTTACCTTGTACTCACTTGCCTGATTCGCTCCAAGTCATTCTCCCTTCTGCACAATTCAGTTTAATTCAGAACACCTTCGTGGAATACCTACTAGGTGCCAGGCTCCTTGGGAGGGCAGGAGCACAAAGGTAGAAATGTCATCTCTGCCTCACTCAGCCTGCCTACTAAGTGGCATGCACAGGGTAACACGGTTCATAGTGAAGATTCCAAATTATACAAATCTGTGACATTTGCCAAGAATAAATAGAAGTGAAAACAAAATGGGATTTCAGGTCACTGGTTATCACTTGGGAGGCTTCTTTCTGGTGGGTGTGACTTATGGTAATAATAATAGTCTATGTTTACACAAAGCTCTAGCATTCACAAAGTCTCATGAACATGATCGCACTGTGAAATAGTAAGATTCAGCTTTTCTTTCTCAATTTACAGGTGACAAAACTGAGGCTAATAAAAAGTAAGGTCATATCATACTAAGATTTTTATAAAATATTATTCAATGGTCAATATACACACAGAAAAAAAAATTAGGCTGGCTCCCTGTTATACTATTACACCCTAAATCCTTCCAAAGTATAACTTAAATTACCCTAGAGAATAAAGCTTGGAGAGATGAAGGTACCAAGGATGCTGAGCACATTTTACTACGAGACAGAGGGGATTAAGTTGCAGCCTTCACACAGTGCCCAGGAGGTCAGGCAACGCTACTTCCCCACGTCTCACCTGGAACACCCTTCTCTGGATCGCTATGATAAAAGCCCTGTAGACAGAGTTGAGTGCGGGTTCTAGTGACTTCAGCATCAGAACACAAATCAAAGACCCCAGGAAATTTCCTGAACCGTGCAGCTTACTGGGCAAATGATTTAATCAATGTGGGTTTAAATAATGTTATCTCCAGGTGGGGGTAGAGATTAATAAGACTGTCTTTCAGGAAGGTGTGGGAGCTGAGGAGTTATTACTTCACAAGCACCCATCTGAAAACCGGACTGTCATCACTGGCTGTGCCAAGCTTTGATGAGGCCTTCGGGGCTGGAGAGCTAGCCCATGCACATTGAAACGGGCTGGAGCTCTTCGGATGAAAGAGGTCTCTCTAAGACATGTGGATGTGCATCTGATAATCTTTGACATATGTTTAATATTTAGATTTCCAAGATTACTCATGTTAATATCCGCTGCACATCTTACTTTTTTTGCCTTTTGTGCACATTGGGAGATGTGGGTTTGGACACGTTTCAAGCCAGATTTGTTCCTGTTGCTTTATTGCTGCTAACCACGGGGTCACTAAAATGGGAAAATCATCTGCTTCTTCCTCTACTGAACTTTGAATTCAAAACTTACAACTCAAAAAAGAAAAAAGAAAAGACACGAGTAAATGAATAATGGATGCAGTAAAAATAAATGTGTGGTTCTGGGCCCCATTTAATTTTTCTTAAATGACAGTGTTGTTAGTGCTATGAAATATTTTCTCTGATAAATGTGAGTTAGCTAATTTGCATGAATGGCTAGTCTGTCATTTTTTTATTCTGTTGAGTTATGGGTTTTTTAAAATGGGTTCTATCCTGTATAGCTTTTAATACATTGTTATTATATGTGATCACTGAGCTTTCCTAATGGCACATTGAAAACATAGGTTTCATCATTTAAAAAAATAGAAATTAATTTTGAAAAACTAATTTATGCAATAATGACATTCTTCAAATAAATGCATTTATAAGAAAAAACCATTGACATGTTTTTCAGTATCCCTTTTAAGTGCAAAAAAAATTTTATTGTTTGGTCAAAGTCTCAATCACAAAAACCTTGGGAAATTTAAAAATTAAGCCTGCTAGGTCCTCCTCCATGCTTAAGTTTCCATAATTTTCCGGTGACTAAAAACATGGTCTACAAAGCCTCTTGTGCACCTGTGCCATGATTGGCTGAGAAGCTAAAGAAAGGTTGTTTGATTCTGAACCTTAAATTTTGCTAGTTATGCAAGTCTTGCATTCATGCAAGTTAAATAATGTTAATAATAATGCCTAGAGAGAGGTTTCAGTGGCCTTCCATGAATAAAGCAAGTAAAGACAGAATGAGTGTGCCAAAGGAAGAGAGGAGGAATCCCAACCAGCGCATCACTCCCAAAGACTCTTGCTTTTTAAGTGTTTTTAAAGTAAACTCCGCGCCCACTGAAACCTTGAGAGAGATACCTAAGCCTCAAAACTGCCCAACCTCACAACGACAGCATTTGAACATCAATGAAATTGTAACCCGTGAGGCAATTACTTCAGAGTTATAAGCTTTAGAAAATGGTATTATATGACACCGGAAGTGCCATGTCAGCAATCATCACACTGGAAAGCACTAATGAATAAGTACTCTCTGGCTGCCTTGGCTCATAAATGACAGAATACTAAGATGAAGAAATCTGATTTAAATCCACCAGGCATTGAAGAGTGGAGGTGCGTTTGTAAGGTCGAATGCCCATGGCCCAGGGTTTTGCTTCAGCACAGAGTGGAAGGCCTTGAGACTCTAGGTTCTATGGACTCAAGTTCAAATCCCCCTTGTCCACCTACTTGCTCTCCTATCTCCTCTGAGCATTTCTTTCCTACCATACAATAAGTTCCACATGTTAGCTACCACTACTAAAGTATTTTATACAATGGAGGAAATTAGACCCACTTTCTGGCACTGTTTTGTAGATTGGTGACAAAACATCGTAACTCCAAACACAATACATGACAGTTAGTTAGCTGCTACTCTTCCTCCTCTTGTGTCCTTATCATTAAAAAGATTTCATTAGACTGTAAGCTACTTATTAGAGCAGGGATTGTGTTGATTGAATTTAATGGTGTGTCCCCAGCCCCCAGAACAGTCTATTCAGTCCTCTTATCCTGATACCACCGACATAATTCAGACCATATCTAATGTCTGCTTACTTGCTTTTTAAGTATAAGCCTTTGATTTCAAAACACATTCAGACTCAAAATTAGAGTACCCTGTGAGTGTTGTGACTAATTTGGTTGTACAGACAGTTCAAAGTAGCTGCGGGTCAAGGCCAAGCTCTGGAATTAAAAGAATGGCATCAGTCTCCCTCTGGTTTTTGTGGCTCTGCGACCTACTGCAGTGACTGAACATTCCTGAGCTCCAACCTACTTACCTATGAAATGAGGAAAAATGGCAGTAAGTGGCTTACCTAGTTCAGGTATATTGTTTCAAGGGCCAAATGGGATAATACATATAACATCGGACAATGTTTAATGCTCTACAAATATTGCTTACAATAAATATTAGTTATCATCATCCATGAACACCATTGAATGCCTTATTGTTCTCTGGACAAAAGGAACTCTGTAGACTAAGGGGCAGCAAACTGTAGCCTGCAGGCCAAATCCAGGCTGTGAGCTAAAAATGGGCTTTTACATTTTCAGATGATTGAAGAAAATCAAAACAAGAATTAGATTTCATGACACACCTGAAAAGCTTGGAATATTTACTGTCTGGATCTTTATAGAAAAAGTTTGCCAACCCCTAACTCTCAGAGTTTACATTAATAATATTTTTAGTTTCCTTTCAGATTAAGCCTTAAGGCAGGCAGAACCTATACACTACACAATTAACACTAGGATTAGCAGCAGCTCAGGTGGAAAGACTAGCACCTCCTTAAAAGTAGGCCCTCATTGGCCTTAGAAACTCCCTCAAGTCTTGGGCTAAAAGCTGCCTATTCTTACCTGCCCACTTCTCTGGAATCAGATTAGCCTACAATCTGTATCACCAAGGTCAGTGTTTCTCTCATTCACCTCTTTATTCTTAGCACCTGTCACATAGCAGGGACCTCCTAAGTATTTGGCAAATAATGAGGGAATGAATGAATGCATTTAACTATTCATGCATTCTCTTTTCCAGAGCCAGCTCCAGCTCTTGCTCTTCCATGAAACCTTCAGAAATCGTTTCAGCCAAGGTCTCTTTTGTGTCCTAGAGTTTCATGCCTTCCTTGATCCAAGGGTGACAATGCAGGATTTCCAGACACTGTTGAACTACTACTCTTTGTTAACCATTGTTCAGTTGACTCACTTGTTTTTTCTTTACACTTTGGTTCTTCTAGTTAGATGATACAGTTGAGTGTCAGGTCCAGCAAGGCTCCCAGCCTTCACATTCTGCTTCTTCCTCAAAACCCAGCAGGCAAATCCATGTGCACTTGCAGAGAAACGTATTAAAGCCGCTCTAACTCCAGCATCTATGCTTCAACATGGAGACACTCTCCCTGCAGGTGTGCCCTGGACCTCAGCCCCTGATCTGAGTTCTGACCTGCTTGCTACCTGAACCCTAGGTATACCTTTACCTGGTTGGGGTCATTGGAAGCAGGAGTCTACTCTTGCCAGACTCCTCCATAAGGGCTGGAGTTCCACTTCTCATCTCCAGCCTGGTGCTTGGGGCTGCAGGATCTGCACCCTCTGACTCTCAGTGCTAGCAGTCTCCTGCTTGCTGGACCTTGCAGAAATGTGTTATCACACTCCCATGTTGGACCATTCATCTGGAACCACACTTATAATTATTTGCCAGGACTCTAACCTCCAGGATGTTATGCTTTCTCTACTCTCTTCTGGCCTACCCCAACCTGTGGTAAGCTACCAGGCCAAATTAGGCCAAGGCCCGAGATCTGAGATTTTGAAGGGAGTCTATGAGTTACACTTCTTTTTATCCACAACATGCCTGTATGGTGCTGACTCACTGTAGGCTTACCATAAGTGCTCAGTAAAAATCCATTGATTGATCCAGCATAAAAAACAATAATAGCAAAAGATGGTTACTCATAAGGTGTCATATCTAAGTTTCTTGTATTTCAAATCCCATATTCCTCATCCCTATCAGACACATCTTTGTATAACAAATATTTTATAATCTCCCCATTTGCTGTCCTGAAATGAAATTCATAGAACATACATATCAAATTATAATACATTACTAGATATATGATGTCCTAAATATAACTAAGAAACAAAAAGAAAGTAATTAATAAAATAATATGTATTTAAACATGTGCATAAGGAAGGCATGAAAAATAGTTAAACGCATGCCTCTGTGTGGAATGACAGCCACACATGCCACTCTAGTAATGCAGCACTGCTGCAAGCGATGTGACGTGTCTCGGTGTCCAGCTCTTGGCAAAGTCCCGAACAAAACAAAATGTTACCTTTTCCTAATGTACATAGTAGTTGTGAATTCATGGAAAATTAAATGAATATTAAAATGCGGCAGCAAAATACGTAAATTAGAATTAGGTTTTAGGCTTAGGTAATTATAAACAGGGTTATCTACATGAATGCCTGGCAGGACATTCAAAAGCCATATGGGATACTGCATGACTCTCGACTGTGTGGGACTGTCCTGTGAACAGAGGATGTCTAGCATCCCTGGCTCCACCCAGGATTGAGACATCCCAAAAATGCTGCCAGAAATTTTTGAAGCACTCTGTAGGGAGCAGACATACCTCCCTGGAGAACTATTGATCTAACCCCCCTATTCAAAACCATCCTGCGCTCAGATCTCCTCTCAGGAAGAACACCTCTTCTGACCTTGAAACCCCCAAGTAAAGGGTTTGACTAAGTGACTAAGTGCCTGTGTTTTAGAAGCTGGCACACACCAGATCCAAGGGCCAAGGTTGTTGAATGAAGCCAAAGATCTCAGCACTACCCAATCCTGAGCCTGTGATATACGAGGTTATAAGGAAAGAAGACTTGGTTCCCGCTAGCCAATTAATTACATTAAAAGGCAAAACCATCAGCATTTCTTTACTCCACTTTCTCTCTGCATCATATACTCATTTTGCTCTTTAAAACCATTGAATTTAAGGGCTGACAGTAAATCTACCCTTCTGCATGCAACATGTAGACACATCTCTAACACTTTCATTTCTGGCCTACCAGATCACCCTTTCCTTTCCATCCCTCTTCCATTTCTCCTAATACACAAGAAAAAACATCTCCAACTACAGGCCCTCTTTCTCTAACCTTAAATTGCAACTGGCCTTCCTGCTGCAGTCTTTCCCAGCTCCAACCCTAGCTGCATTTCTACATAATCTGTGTAGGCCTACACTGTTTTCCAGTCTCCCTCATCTGGTTCACTCTGGGAAGGAACACCCTGAATGGTCTTCCTACTTTGTGTGAATTCAGTTGCCGCCTGAAATCCCCATATGCACTTCTTATGCATTTTGTTCTTCAACATTCACCTTCTGTTTTCATAAAGTGGGATCTCAGTTTATGTGGCTTTGCACTTCATCCTCTGGGACTTTTCTCTTGCTCTCTACCTAGAATGACTTTTTCTTCCCTTTGCCTATTAAATTCTAATACCCCTTCAGAAGGGCTTAAATATCATTTCCTCCAAGAAGCCTTCCTAAACATTTCTCCCTCTGGGTTCTTGCACTGTTTTTTATAGTGTGTCTCTTTTGCTTCAACCTTGAAGACAAAAGTCCTTTGGAGATTCTTTTGTGTCCCCAGTGGCACCTAGGAACTTGTCATAGTAGCATAATTGTCTAACACATTCTTTGGTTTTATCATCTCAAAAGACAGGAAAGTGATAGACTGATCCCATATTTGAAATATTTGGGGAGGAGGTCCCTAGCCTCTCCTTCAAAATCCCTTCCTTTCTCCTCAGCTGTACTAGAATTCTGTCAAGTAACCAGCTGGCCCAGAACACACTTCCCTCTTTCAGTGGCAGTATTGGTGCATTGCAAGTAGAGATGTAACTTCATGGTATCTCTGAAAACATTAACTAAGACAATAATAAATTAACACAATAGTCAACTAATAGCACTGTGATGCTTTCATGTACGAATTGGAATGTGAACACTGAGATTTTCATTTCATGGTTGAAAAATACACGAGTTGACCCAAATACTAATTTCTGCATTTCTGTCATTTACATATCATGGGTCAGTAATCATTTCTTGCCTAAATGGCTTTCCAAATGAAAAGCTGTAATATTGTAATGGTTTATCATATTTACAAACATCACATTGTGCTACCTCCCCCCCACCCCCAATCCCCTTGGTGCTTTGGATTCGCAAACAAGCAGATCCCATTCATTCTCTGAGAAGGCAGGAGCCGAGCCTGAGTGGACTGGGCGAGTTCCCCAGGGGGAGATTCTTTTGTTTTCTCTTTCCTAACGGTCATGAATCCAGGACCTGTACTCCACTGGAACATCTTCTAGGCACCTCATTTCTTCTGCGTGCCTTTTGATCCGCAGGGATGGGTTCTGCCTGGGTCTCGGTGATGGTTCTCCTCTCTGGGGCTGAAAAACCGAGCTGCTCTGAAAATGTCTCCTTAGAAGGTTGCAACTGCTGAAAGATCTGAATGTGATATTTGGGAAGGGTAATGCATCCTGATGTTTTTTATTGCAGTTCAGAGCAACATCAAGTGAAATGTCTGAAGCGATTTTTTCCCCTCATCTTAATGCTAGGGTAACACAAATCAGCGCATGAGTTAACCGGTCTTTCATTTAAGCCCCACCCCTGTCACTGGATTTCCGTGTCCTGGGGTACCTGCTCTATCAGGGATCTTGCTCTTGTCATTGGGCAATAGGTCTCTTCCAAAGCTGTGTTTTTAAAGATTAATAGAGTTAGAGCCACGGAATAGACGAGAAGCTGCTAGAACAATTACTCCTTGCCCCAGTAGGCTGACTTTACATGTCGGCCTTGCTCTGTAATTATAACTTGGGGTTGACTGTCAGCAGCAAGCATTTGTGCATTTTGGAGATGGTCGCCCCTTCCTCACGCACGCACACGCACGCTCTCAGCCCGAGGTGCTCTCTAACTAACACCTCTTTTGTTGGGCTTCTGTTGCTCCTACTTTGGCACAAGCACTTAAAAGGAAACTAAAAGAAAAAAAAAGTGTTGAGATCATTTATTAGACTCTCCTGTGAATTTGGTTTCAGGACTAGAAAGCAGCACAGTAGTTGTGTGATTTATGAAATCCCTCCCGCTGCTGCTTTTCCTTATTTTTAGGGTGATGTACAGGAAGTGAGCTAGCTAAGAGTTGACTGGTCACATTTCACACCGTTGCCTGTGAGTCCTAGAATGGAGGCATGAAAACAATCATGTGGACAGAGAGGTGGCGGGGAGGGATTTAGCTGTTAATGGAAATTTCTCCTTCAGACCCTCTGGAAAAAAACGTTACCTTTTAGAAGATGGATCTCTCTCTTTTTTCTTTCTCCCTGGCCCCTATGTTTTAAAAAGGTTAAGGCAGGGTGTGTGTGTGTGTGTGTGTGTGTGTGTGTGTGTGTGTGTGTGTTGAGGGAAACTGGCAGAGGCCCCTATGTTTTAAAAAGGTTAAGGCAGGGTGTGTGTGTGTGTGTGTGTGTGTGTGTGTGTGTGTGTGTGTGTTGAGAGAAACTGGCAGAAAGGGAGGGGAGTGGAAAATGATTGCTATCATCCCCGAGTCCTTCTCTGGCTGGCTGCAACTCTGTTTATGAAATGCCATAACAAAAGTGAGCTCACGCCTGTGTACTTCCATCCTGCAAGGTTCCTGGGTGCCAGATGGGCACTTTGTGGCTGTATGAGCGTGGATTATTTCATTTCCTACATCTGGGACTCCACATGGCTGCCCAGAATGCCATAGGAGAGAGGCACTACTGCTCAGCTGGGGGAACCTGCCTTCACCAGGGATCCCCAGGGAGCACAGGGGGTAAGGGCAGCAGCTCTGAAAGTTCACATACACCAGGGACGTTGGGGACACTTTTAGAATCCAGCACAAGGTAGATATAAACAATAACCAATGATGTACGTCAGATGCAGCTTAAAAAAAAAGTATGAAGGAAAGAATAGATGAAAACAAACCATGAGCATTTTCCAGTCTGGCCTAGGAAGATGTTTTGGAAATAACATTTTGTATTTCATTTTTGAAATTTGGCTGTGACCTTCTAGTCACAGACTTCTCGATTATGCCAGTGGTACAGGTAAGTGAACTGAAATGGTCTGAGGAATGCTGACACACACCACAGCCCCTTGGCCTCTTTATCACTTTATTTCAATTAGTGGGATGCAGTGTGTTGGCAAGGACGTTTACTTCTCCCCAGGACCGCACCGAACTCGAGTGTACAGAGAAGCAGCACGCTTACTGCTGTTCTGGTGAGCCTCACGGAGAGCAGCCACCTCAAGTGCAGGTTCTTCCTGTTTTTAGATTTGTTGTTGAAAATCTTGCGGTCACCTCTATTCCCCCACCCCCCCTGCAAAAATAGTTATCCAAATCACTCAATTAGTCCTGCAGGGAAAAAAGTTTTTTGTAAGAATATGTGACTTAATGTTAAAAAAAATCTGACAGTTGACTTAACTGTTTTGCATAAGATATTTACAAACCACAGCAGATTAAAGGGTGGTTTTATGCATTTTCACATCCTGCTTGGTTTAAAGCAGCAATTTTCTGCAAGGACAACAGAGAAAAAATACATGCTTTATACTGCTTATATTAATTACATTTTTTCATTACCCGTCATGTTTTCTGCAGGCTTGTGTATTATTGCTGCAAAATGTAATGAAATAGAAAAGGAAAAAAGAATGGACTTCTGGGAAATTTTCCAATTCTTGAAATGCAATGTTAATTGAGAGCTATTTTTAGGGAGGCACAGATAGTGCGGGACCCAGTGCCATCAGTACAAATGGGTCCAGTCCAGGTGTGGCTTCCCTGGCGACAGCCCGGGGTTTTGACGCTGGAGAGCTTGAAAATCTCCATCTTGCATGGTGCCAAGTCTACCGAAGGTCATGGAAGGATTTCTGCAGATAAGCTACCCACACAGGTAATAAAAGAAAAGCGAGGAGCAATGAAGGCGGAGCCCCATAGAGCTCAGGCCCTAGTGATGCTTTGTAGCTGTTCCCAACCTCATCTTCAACCTCCACTCCATCAGTGAAAAAAACGAATCTGTATTTAGAAACATGGTGGCATATAATGAAATGCTTCCCAAGGCCCTTAAAATGAAGAATCTAAAAAGTACCCATAAGGTGGTATCAAACAAGACCCTCTATCAGGAACCTTCTTCTCCTGCTGGAAAATTAACCGTCTTAGCCTTGGATGTGTTCTGCCAAGAATATGAGGGAACCTGTTTGAGAACCTGGAATTTGATGGATTGGAGAAATAGTGTTCCTTATATTACCAAATTGAGTAGGCCATAGAACTAATTTTCCATTTGATTAATGTAAACAGATGATTCTCAAATCCATTGATGACCTTCTATATCACTTCCGAGCCCCAGAATCCCATTTTCTGATACAATGTTGGAAGCAACCTTGCAAATGATGGAAGACATACAGTAAACATGTTTACAGGGGCCACATGTTCCATCAAGAAGGTCTCAGAATAGCTTCAAATAATTCAGAAACTCTGGGCCCATTTTAAAATTCCTGATCTCAACATACCATAAATTAGCATTTGAGGCTCTTTTAGTGAGTGTCCTGGCCACCCCTAAACATTAATCTCTTGCAAATGCATTCTGTAAAAAAAAAAAAAAAAAAAGAAGAAGGAAAAAAAGAAAAATCGAGCAATTGCTAAAAAACACTAAATTCCTAAATTTCTTATTGCTGCTTGTACTTTCACAAAGTAAACTCAAATGTCCATAAAAGTCATCTGGCCAAAGCTTGCTTTAAAGGCTATCAGACTTAGCAGTCCAGTTATGAGCAAAATTTCACCCAGGTGTGAACTGTAGGAAAGAGCAAAGGGGAAACGCTTTCTAGCCACCCATCTCCTCTGAGCTATGAGGCAGGTACTCTGCTTGCCCATCCCCAGCTCCCGGCCATCCATCCAGGGTCTTGGTCAGTGCTGTGTGCTGACTCAGAAGTCAGCAGACTACAATACTCTACTGCAATGTTGTTATCAGATGCAAGTTGGCTATCTGCCTTAGGACTATTGCTTCAGTTCTGACACATTTTTTTAGGGTAAAGTATGTCATTGGGAGAAAAATTTCAACATCTCAGGAGTCTCTTCCAGTTGCAAATTCAGTTTACAAGAGCAACTGGTAAAACTAGTGGTACATGGAGTGAGAAGGCAAAATAGAAATGGTACATGAAAACCAAAAGTCCATAGCTGGGTAGACAGGAACATGAGTTTCCATTCCTCACTGCCTGGATGCAAATCAAGAAGATTAACCCAGATAGTTCCTGTCTAGCCTAGACCACATGCAGTAGCATTTAAGGCTGGGCTGAACCAGCTGGTAAACGTTTCTGGTTTACATCTCCTGCTCATCACAATGATGACAACAGGCGACCTTCTAAGTTCCTGGTTTGCTCCAAGTCACGCCCCTTCTGAATTATTTACTGCTCCAGATTTAACCTCTTTGGCCTTCTGTGGTCTGTTATTTCTAGCAGGGTTATGTCTCCATTTCACTTTTTTTATCAACTTTAAACAATAACTATCCACTCCCTGCTGTGAATAATATTTAGTTCCCTCCCACTTCCACTTCCCACTTCATCTACCTTCCACTCTCCAATTGCTGACACTTAGAGCTTAGGCTCTTATAACACAGCCAATGCCTATTTCTCATTTCAGAAATTTTATATGTTTGATAAAAGTACTGCTGGCCCTGTCTTTCCTTCTTTCTCTGAACACCATCCCCCCATTCCACATCTCAGTATCTGTCAACTTGAACATTTGTGCAAAGTTGATAACATTTATGTTCTTTTCTGTAATCATAATAAAGCTTTATGTAGGTCTGTCTAGGGTTTGATTCTAACAGTTACTAACTTATAACCTATAAAAAGGGTTTATAGGATCATAATTACATAAATACTGGGGTGGACAAAAGTAGATTTACAGTTGTTCATATGGAAAAAGACATGTAGGTTATGATTATTACAATAACTTTATTAACTCAAAAGAGTATCACAATGCAACTGTAAACTGACTTTTTCCCACTCCTGTTTTCCCATCTGTAGACCAGTCTCTTTCTTTCTTGAGACATCTACCCAGCTCTCTCTGCATTTCTCCTCTCATCCAGATAGCTTGCTCCTTACCTGCTGCCCAGCAGTCACCAAGGGACTTCCTTCCCTGCCCATTGGGTTAAAGCTATTATGTCCAAGATCTCATGTCTTCCTCCTTCATGGTGTGTTTCATTTTGCTGGAATCCCCTCTCAATTATCTACTTTGGAAATATAAATTATATTTCCTATATGTTGATATACTTTTCCCTGTCCACTAGATTGGTGGT
Source organism: Macrotus californicus (assembly GCA_007922815.1). Classification (NCBI taxonomy): domain Eukaryota; kingdom Metazoa; phylum Chordata; class Mammalia; order Chiroptera; family Phyllostomidae; genus Macrotus; species Macrotus californicus. The sequence goes on along the minus strand of VMDR010015660.1, from coordinate 7,125 downwards.
TTGGCTGAGCACAGAATTCTATGGTCAAAATTACTCTCCCTTAGAAATTTGAAGATATTGTTCCATTGTCTTCCAGAATTCAATGTTGTTGATGAGAAGTCAAACGCCATTCTAATTCTCATTCTCCAGAAGGTAACCTGTCTTTTTCCTGTATTGAATCTCTTAGGAGTTTCTCTTTTTTCTTGAGGCTCTAAAGTTTCATAGTATGTGTCTAAGTATAAACAAAAGATAGTTTCAAGGCATTTTCATAGAAAGGTCTGCTTCTTTTTATCTTCCCTGATAGGAGTTAAAGCGAAAGCCATATTTTGATTTCTGAAACTCACATTTATATCAGGGAAGAAATAAATCATGAATGCATATTAACATAATTTTCTTTTATATGACAAATTGAATTTAGAGTATAAAGTTCAAATATTTATAACCAAGCTAATAAATACATCCTCAAGTTAATAAATGCATGTATGCCAAGTCACTAACTTTATAGTTTTTATTTTTAAAGCCCTCAAAAGCTATAAAGTGGAAGTTACCCATTTCTCATTCATGAAATAGAAGAGGCTGGATGAGAAAAAATGCTTAAATATTTGATATTTTCTTAGGTTTACCTCAAACCCAAAAATTTTAACTGCATTTTAAGAGAATGATGAATATAATCAAAAGAATTTAAGGAAGAAGGAATATAAAGAAACATTTTCTTGGATAGATTTTGCATAAACACCTCATCATATAGCAAATGAACCTTGTTTAGAACATACAGATCTGGAAGAGAATTTTGGCTATGCCATTTTCTAGTTATGTGAGTCTAGAGAAAATTACTTAAACTCAATAAATGTTAGTTCCTTTTCTTATTTACCTCTAACTGTATTGATTAAATATTGAGACTTGGGGAGTTAGAAATGTTCTGTATCCAGTGTGCCATGGTGAGGTAAAAAGGGTGGATTTGTAAACGTAACAAAATGTTAAACTGAAAGTCTTGATTGATGTACCAACATACAATTAATGTTGCATCTCAAAGAAAGTGCTGGACCCTATGCAGTTCCAAAGGGAGATTGCATAATCCTTGAAATCTGGCATTCACTTTGAAGATATAGAAGGGCACTGACAGTGGAAATAAAGAAAGAATTTTGTGCCTTGATCAGTGTGGCTCATTTGGTCGGGCGTCATCCCACAAAGCAAAAGTTTACTTGTTGGATTCCCAGTCAGGTCACATACCTGTGTTGCAGGTTCGGTCTCCAGTCGTGGTGTATTCAGGAGACAACTGATTGATATTTCTCTCTCATATCAATGCGTCTCACACTTTCTCCCTCCCTCCCCTCATCTCTAAAATAATTAAGAAAATCTTTTTAAAAAGAAAGGGAGGGAGGGAGGGGAGTATTTTGTGAGAAGAGTTTTAGAGGAGAGGCTTTGGGATTCTGGAGCTCCCATTCTCCTAAAGAAGGTCGGTGAAGCTCTGGATACCTTAATGTGTATCTCCTGCAGTTACCAAACAAGTGGCCAGTGCCTAAGTTATATCTGAGGAAGTTAAAATGGCCCTTGGAAGCAAAGTAATAGACTATACTTAAGAAGCAACTACTCACCAAGGTTTGTAATCACTAAGAACTTGATGTAGAAAGTTCAGGGCCATTTAAAAAGGGGTCTGACTAAGGGGTGCTCAACAGACAGAGGAGACACACAAGAATTGTCTCCTAACGCAGATGCAACTATCTTAAACTGTATTGTGTTTATTTGCACAATTCCCTTTTTCAGTTTATATTTCTATGCTGCCCAGAGAGAACTTTGTGATTCTACATTCACAATACATCTACAACTGTTCTAAATTATGGTCTAATTAAAAATAGTAGCTAATATTTAATGAGAACTTTCTGTGTGCCAAGCACTGTTTTAAAGTGCTTCATACCCATTAACTCAAAACAGGTGTGGGAAGTAGATATTTTTATGCCATCCCCATGACAAAACTGAGGCACACAGAGTGTGCCCTGCCCACAAATTCATAACTGGGAAGCAGCAGAACTATGGTTCAGCCCAGGTGGTCCAGCTCTAAGGTCTGAGCTCTTATCCATTACAACATCATCTCTCTAAAGGCTGTGCAAGAGAAATCCTAAAGAAATAAGTTCCTTCCTTCTATTGTCAGCAAATCTGGCAATTTTAAAAGTATTTCAACTAATCTCTTCAAGCTTTCAGAAGAGTTTGTGCTGATTTGGAGTTCCTACAAAAAAATAAAAAGCAAATTTCAAAACTCTTAGAATTACTTTTCAAAATTAAGCTTGTGTGGAAATGGAATTGAGAAGGAAATAAACAAATAAATATGGTACTTGGTGTCTGCAACTGGCCATTTATCAAGATGAGTCAACACCACCGAACCTAAGTTTGATGAGTTCAATATTTTCAGGACTAGAAGAACTTCTTGTGACCTGTATAATTGAGCAGAACTTCTTGGTTAAGATGAGCCTGGGGCTGGACCTCAGCTCTCAAGGCTAAATTTCTTCATTCCATAGTTCTTCTAGGTCACTGTCAAAACCACTGGTAATTTTACACTGCAGTGATCTGTGCCTTTTCCTGGCCTGAGGATAAATAGAAAACTTAACAGTTCTGAGAGCTGTTGACACCATGTACTCAGAAACAGAATCAGAAAATGTTAAGGGACGCCTTGAAGGATGTGAATGAAGGATGTGGACATTCGCACGTGGCAACTCCTCACATGATGCCAGCTTTCCTCCCCAGCTCTGTAGCCAAAACAATGAACAGGGCAGAGAGGGTGCAGGGGCATGTGCCCGAGGCTTTAATATAATACAGTAAGGGATGAGCACTCTTAGCAAAGCTTTGAATGACCATTTGCTGGTAACCATTTGCTCAAGAGAGGGGTTACAGGGGGATTGGGAAAATCCACCTTCTCCCCAACTGCTGTCCAATGTAGCTGATGGCTCTCCCGTTTGACAAACACACCCTGATACATTTTTTAAAATTATTTTCACCCTTAAATGTGTAGCCCACCCAATCTAAGCTCATGCACTTTAAGAAAAAAGGAGGTGGCGATGCATTTTCTGAACCCTACAACTGAACACTTGGTCTGACAATAGGACAACATGTTTGAACTGAGAACAATTAAGGTACCTTATGACTTAAGGTAAAGTTGAGAGAAGGAAGGAATGGCTGGAGGTAAAGAGAATGTGACCTCTGAATCCTTGCTTTGAAACATGCACTAGACAGACACATGCGGGCTCAGCTCTAAATGCCACTGCAGCCCTGGGTCCCATTCGAGTGAGTAGCCTAAGCAATTCCCCTGAGTCTTCTCCTCTGTATACAATGAAAAATGTTTTTCAGTTTTTCCTCTCACACATACAAGAGTCTCACAATGTTTCCCTTATTTGGCAGAGATAGATGTAGACAGCTTCGGTCTCAATTTAATTACTATTCACTCAAAATAAATGGCTTTCATTCTTTCATTCACTTCCTTACTCACTCCATATTACATAGCAAGCGCTGATCTAGGTACAGGGGATTCACAGATAATTAAGCCATTGTCCTAGTCGGTGGGAAATGAGGGATGTTTAATGTGCTAGATGCAAAGGCAATAACAGAAGTTATGTGCATGATGATGTAGTGACTGCAGAAAGGACAGAGTGATTAAATAGAGAGATGGGACTCAGGACCCAGAGTATTCTGACCTAGAGAGGAGAACAGGGAGAGTCTAGGGCTTTTTCCTCATTAAAATAAGGATCTAGGACTTTGTGCATCCCTGCCTGAGCCTTCATCTTGCCATTGACATGGGGTCAGAGGCCTTCCTCCAAGTTCTTAGATTCAGATGCCATGTGAGTCTCAGAAACAGGAAGGGGCTGTTTAAGCTATTTCGCAGAGTTGAATAAATCAACAAAGGGACTATGAGCAATGGCCTATAGCAAGTCCTTGCTCAAAAGCAAGGGAACACCTTGCTTAAGATGAAAACAATTCACCTGCCTAGGAGTCCATCCTGGAGGTGAGCTGCTTCGAGGGAGCACTGGTGGGCCTGGCCGTGGATATGCTGAACTCTGCTCCACAGCAGGCAGAGCCATGGAGAGGGTTCTCCTGCAGCAGCTGGAGAAAGGATGATTAAGAGGCAGCATAAGTTGCATGGATCCCGTCCTAGCATTATGCTTTCTGAAGATAATGACGATGAACGAGATGACGAATGATCTATGATATTACTATGAAACCCTCCTGTCCTTTCCTGCCTTCTTTTCTTCTCCTATTCTCTTCCCTGTCTCCAAATCCATTTCTCTAACTCTCGAATGATTCAAACCCCTTTTCCTATAAAGACAACCTGAAAATGTCCTCTACATCAGCTCCTGAGCCACCTGAAGCCTGTCTTCCTTGCTAATGATGATTACCATGCCGATGTCAGCTGACACAAGCCATTTTTACATGGAGTATTTGATGGTTCTGTGTTTTGTTCTGATGATTGTTAGCTCTTTTGGTTCATTGGTGTTGGAAATAAATCACATCTAACCTCTTTTGTACTAAAATTAACTGTCTCCTTGGACTGATTATCTTGCCCTTGGTCTCTGTGGAGTTGCACCCACAGGATCTCCAACGTGCCTGGCAGCCCGAGTGGTTTGCTGAAGTTACATGTGAGAGAAGTGAGGCCGGCTTTCCCAGGCTCCAGTGGAAAGGGCTTGGCTTCTCCTGAAAAGAGCGGAAATGCTTTAACAAAGTTCAGAAAGCAAGAAACAGAACCTCTCTCCTGTAAGTCGCAAAGGCTCTGGTGGGGTTGGGAATACATTAGAGTACTTTGAACATGTCCACCTGTCTGATTACCATGTGGCTTTGGTTTTCTCACCATTATGTTATAATTCCCTTTGGAACTTCCCTTTCTGATAAAATATTTATCAGAAATATTTTTTCTGATAAAATTCGTTTTTCTTTATGAAGAAAGAGCACAAAGACAAACTAGGAAGAAATAAACCTTACCATTTTTAAACCTGGTAAACAGATAAGAGGCTTTGTCACAATTTAAGGCATCAGCAAAGGTTCTTTTTCAGAGGGTTGGGAGGGTGGTCCACAAAGAGAGAAAAACAGTTTGATGGCCTCAACAGGGGAAGACTCGGTACAGGTGTCCAGTGACAAGCAACCAGTCTATCACTGATTTCGCGTGCTGACTCTAACTAAACTAAACCAACATGCACTGCTTAACTCTTGAAGTTGTTACCCACCCTTGCAGGGTCAAGGATGACCACATGCTGGCCTGAAATTGTTTTCTCCCAAGAGGATGCTCTGCCAACACCTCAGACTTCCCCCAAATCATTCCCTAGCTCTTTCTGCACTTCCCTTGTTCTAAAAGTGGACTCTCAGATTCAATTCAGTATAATCGAAATCCAGAACTATTAAAATTTTAAAAAGTTGTTTCTCTTCCTGATTTTCTGATTCCTATTAACAGAAGCATAATTCTGCTACACATACATGCTTAAGACCTGAGCAACAAACATCACCCCTTCCACCCTGCACAGCACTCCAATTCAGTAGTCTTCACCACGACCGTCTCCTGTCTGAAACACCATCAATGTCTTTTCTTCATCTCTTACACGACAATATTCCAAGTGCTCCCCTGTGATTCCACAGTGTAGCCAATCATTAAAGGACCTCTAGCCATAAGCCAGCCTCAGCTCCAGCAAGGCCTGTCTTCCAAGAGCATGTAGCTCATTTCTACCTCCAAGTCTTTGTTCACAGTATGTCCTCCACCTTCAATGCCTCATCCTTCTGTCCATATTTTTAAAGCCTTCTCATTTACCATAGTTTAGCTCAAGACCCATCTCATCTGTCAAGTTTTGGGGGCCACCCAAGTCCATGGTGGTCTCTCCTTTCACTGAGTCTGTATGGCAACTAAAGTCTATCCTACTCATTTGGCACTTACGATTTATTCTCCTGTATTATCATTAATCCTGCAAACATTTTTGAACACCTACTATATCCCCTATGACAGCTCTGTGTAAAAGATTAATTAGAGACAAGAAGTATGGAAGAAAAGAGAAGATGGGCAGAGCAAGTCCAAGAGAAGAAATCTTTAAATAAAAGAGATGTGAGGATGTACAACACTACAGAGAAAAGGACCGGTTATTAAGTTGTTGTCTCTCAGCTCCAAGCCCACCTTTGTATCATCCACTTTGTGGACGGGCTGGGACTCTGGAGTCATTTTTGCCTTGCCAGTTGACGTCCTGTAAAGCCCTGTTAATAGGCAGTGCTAGAAAAAGACAAAGGCCGAAGGAGGAAAACTGGATTTGTTCCTTCCTATCTGCTAGCTCTTGCTCCCTGTGAGTTTCCTGTCTGTTTATGGTTCCCACATGTGTCACCCCACAAATAGTTCTTCACCTCATGAGAAGTAGTTTCTTCTGGGATCAGCATCTTCTGGGATTAGCAATTTGAAGTTTTTCCAAATCATGGAACGAGCTTCTCTGCACCCTCATCCACCCATCCTGAGACAGCACTACATGCTGACTGGCATGTGCTTTCCTCTTCAGAGTCTGGGTCCCAGCCTCTTCCTAATACAGAGACACCAGCAAGCCAGGTATCACCTTCTCCACAGTCTTTTTCTCCATAGGGTTCCTCCTTTTTCCTTCTAAGTTGTAGTTATTACAATGTCTTCTTTTTGTTCTCTCAGCCCTAAAGGTGGCTAATGCTTCCTACTCTCATGATATCTTAGAGCTCCCTTTGTACCCCTTCAGTTATCCAGATAACACGTTTTTAAACTAAACTCTCTCTATTCAATAACTGGTTTGGTTTCTGTCTCCTGATTGGGTTCTGACTAATAGAGAAAGGACTAGTTTAGGAACACAGATTAAAATAGTGCGAAGTGGTAACCCTAAAAAGCCAATTGATGAATTAAATATTCAAACAATCCAAAAGAAGGAAGGAAAGGATATGAGAAGAATAACTTCAGAGGGGGCAACCTAAGTCCAATACTAAATACATTAAATGTTAAGGGACTAAACTGCCCAATAAAATACAAAAATTACCAGAATTGATTTTTAAAATGCAAGATTCTACAATAGTCACTCTATAAGAGGTGCACTTTAAACATAATAACACACATAGATTGAAAATAGATAGATAAAAATATATATTACAAATAGTAAGCATAGTAAGGCTGGAGGAGCTATA
>VMDR010015659.1:0-22042 GCA_007922815.1 Macrotus californicus | reverse complement strand
ATAATGTAGAAGCCAAAGAACTCATATATATGACCCATGGACATGAACTAAAGAGGGGGAGTGTGGGGGTAAGGGGTGTGCAGGGAGGGGGGTGGGGGGAGGAGATGGGACAACTGTAATAGTATAATCAATAAAATATATTAAAAAAAGAAAAAAAATAAAAAAATAAAAAAATAAAAAAAACAAAGTAAAGAGAATGGAGGACATGGAATAATCAGAGAAAGCCAGAAAGCTGGGGTAAGGAGGAGGAGGAGCAGACTGGACAAGTACAAGGAGATCTGGAAGAATTTAAGATCTGGAGCTCGGCAGCTTTTATGCAGTCATTGCGTGGACTTGTGTGAAAAAGCCAGGATCTCAGAAAGGAGCTGGAGGGAACCAATGACCTTGTGGGCAGGAAAAGCAGGAAGAGAAGACAGTAACACCACAGAAAGGAGGCTAGAGAGGATGAGCACTGTTCTGCCTGGCATAATAACTTCAAAATGAGGTGGTCCCCTTGTTATTTTTCAGTTCCTTCTCCTTTGTTCTTTCTTCCTCTTTGAAGTAAAACATCATGGGGGTGCAGCAGGCTGCGTGACCAAACAAATGTATGAAAAATAATTACATCTTTTTGGCTGAGTTTTAAATCGAATAATTGTTGGAAGTTAGTAATCTCAATTTTCAGCCCCTAATCCACCTCTCAGGAGAGTTCTATGGACCCCCATCTGCACCAAACCTTGTCCTGATCAGACACTCTAAATTAAACAAGCTTAGTGTTCTGGCTCCCTTCCAAGAGGCCATTTCATAAGTCACCACTCTCTTGGCATAGTTTTTGCTATTCCCTTCAAAAAGAGTACAAATTAATTGGAGGCAGATACATCCTCTCAGCATCTGGCTGAGGGGCTTCCAGCTCACCATACTGATGCAGGTGGCCCACTCATTGCAAACCTCAGCCAGGGGTAAAACAGGGCCTGTGATGGAGATGCCAGGAATTGGGACCCTGAGTTCTCCTTCTGCTAGAATAGGAGGTACATGTCTGATTTACCTCAGGCTGCAGGGGCTGACCCGGACTACCACACACTTGCTCCAAAACTGGGCTTCCTAGTTCAGTGAATGAGTCAGCACTGTGCAAGCTGGCCATGCCAGAAACCTGTCCTGTCTGACTCCATTTTATTCACTCTTCACATATCACATGTGGTCAGGTGTGATCAAGGCTACAACTCAATGTCCTTAGTATTTATCCCTTCTTCATCTCCACTGCCAGTGCCCCAGTCTAAACTATCAGCATCTCTCAGGGGGTTACAATGACTTCTTTGGCTAAGGGGTATGAGATGTGAGGCAGACGGACCTGCAGGCTCTCTATTCTGTGTCTGCCGGAACTCCCACCCCACTCCTAACCTTGTGCTCCCCTCATCTCCTCACTGACGCCGTCCACCTAACCAAGAAACAGTGTGACTGCCTCATTGAATACCACCCAGCAAGCTGGCAGACTGCCTCTTTCTTGCTAACTATTCTAGACGATTTCTTCCTTCCCACTTTCATAAAAAGACATCATACAGAAAGACATGTTTTGAACTCTATGCCATTAGTCTATATAACCCTCCGCCAGTCCTTGTTGCTGACCTGTTGGACTCTTCCTTTAATCCTGGAGGACTTTGGCCCTTACTTATCTTTTCCACTGCACTGATGCCACCATATTATGTGATTTTAGTATCCATGAAAATGACCCATGGAACACCCTGGCCTTTCAGTTGTTTGGAACAGAATAGCAAGTTCTTAACATGGTCTATGAGATCCTGCATAATCTGGCCGCTGCCTGCTCCCTCAGCCTCCCTCATGCCCCTCTGTTTGCTGTCTGTGTTCTATGACACTGGCCTTCCTACCGCTCTTTCTGCGAGCCATGGATTTTCTCCCTAACCTGGGATGTCCTTTCTCTATGGCCCTTTGCCTAACTACTTCCTATTCTATATTCAGGATCCAATTTGAGCATCACTTCCTCATGTAATTTTTTCCTGATACACTTTTTCCCAGACTACTGTGAGAGCCTTTATTACATGTGTTTATTCTCTGTTTCTCCTTTAAAACGCTTACCACTCTTCTGATTACTCATTCGGTATCTATCTTCCTCATATGTTTAGGGAATATTTTTGTATTGGGGTATGTATAGGGCTAGAGGTAGGTGGAGATGTCATGCTGTTATAGCCAAATGTCTTTGTTGGTGCCCCTCGGGATGGTCATCCTTTGTCACTTCCTCTGCAGCCACATTTCCATTTTGTTGAATCAGTGGTATATAACATTAGGGCACAAGGTCACTTCTTTTATGTAAGTCACAGAATGTCAAAGCCAAGAATAATCTTAAGTTCCTTTAGTTCTGGGGTTTTAAAACCGTGCTCCCTGTTTCCCTAAGGAGGGATCTGGGCTACTGGGGAGGAAGAGGAATGAGGGACATCTGAGAAGTCAGGGCTCTGGCCTTTCTTGTCCTCTCTGGTGTGTGAGCCCCTACTTACTGGCCTTCCCCATGGACTTGGTTTGAAGAAAGGACTCAGATGCTGACAGCACTGGCAAACTTTCCTCTCTTTTTGCAGCTTCAGACACTGGGGCCCAGAAAGGGGAGGTAACTTTCTTGAGTCACACAGTGAGTTAGTGGGACAGCGCTAGCTGGAAGCCACACTGCTGACTTCTAGATTGTCCACTGTGTCCCATCTCACTCCTGGACCTACCTGCAAGGTTTGCTTCCTTGTCTCCTCTTTCTGCAAACATTACGTGAACACCTACAAGCCAGTCAGAAGGAAATTAGGTGCTTAAGTCAGTATTGTGAGCAATATGGTTTAGAGCCCTGACTTTGTCGCTCATTAACTGTGTAACCTTGGTCCAATGACTTCCCCTCTTTTTCATCTGTTTCCTCATACATTAGTCTCCCCACTCCTAATGGATATCCAGGTAAACCCTTTATTCAGTTATAATTTAAGTAGAAAGATCACTGGGGCCAATGCCATATTTGGGTTTGAATTTTGATTCTGTCACTTATACCTTTCGTATGTCAGATAACCTCTCCTCCCTCACCTGCAAGCTAGGCATTGCGGTTTAGCTGTAGGGCTGTCGTCATGACAAGAGGCTTCTGTAGATGTTAGATGACAGAGGTGAAAGTGCCTGCTGAATTGTTTGTAAATACTTGGGTATAATGCATTTGCAATACTGTATTTGCCTTGCCAGACTCTAAGCTCCCTGGAAAATGGTGATTCCCCCTTATCTGTAGGAGACACATTCCAAGAACTCCAGTGAATGCCAAAGTGACAGGCAGTACAGAACCCTATATATACTAATTTTTTCTATACATATACACCTATGATAAAGTTTAATTAAGAAATTAGGTAAAATAAAAGACAACAGTAATAACATAGTGAAATAGAACAATTATACCAATAAAATAAGGGTGACTTGAACACAAGCCCTGTGACATCATGACGCTGATATGATAACCACAACAGCTACTGAATGACTGACAGTGCAGGGGGTGGGGTGGGGGGGGCATTGGCAGCACATACAGCGTGGACATGCGGGACGAAGGGGTGGTTCCTGTCCAGGAGGGTCACAGCAGGATGGAGAGAGACTTCATCATCTTACTTGGCATGGTGCACAATTTAAAACTTATATAGTGTTTATTTCTGGAATTTTCCATGTAATATTTTTGGACTGCGGTGACCAGGGTATAGCTGAAACTGCAGAAAGTGAAACTCTGGGTAAGTGGAGACTACTACGTACAATTTGTTATATAAAAATGAGCAAAACTAACATTTAGAGTGTTTACGACATTCTGAGCGCTATTCTAACTGCTTTATTATCTTACTTGATGAGTATCAATGACCCTATGAAGCAGGTACTACTGTTATCCCCATTTTTCAGATAGGGAAGCTGAGACATATGAGGTTAAGTAACTTTTCCAAGATTACACTATTTATAAGTGGTAATACCTGTGCAGAAGAAATCAAGGTGTAGGGGGCTGGTGGGGGGTGGGGAAAGAACTGTAGGTGCATGGAAGAGGCTCATAACCCAAGCTGGGGGGTCAGAAAGAACTGTACGGATGAGTTAATATTGGAACGCTATCTTGGAGGCTACTTATCGGGTGAAAGGACGGTATGCTGGTGATGTAGCAGAAGGTACAGATGGGAACCCATCTAGGTCATGCTCAAAACGGGCTAAAGGCTATGGAGAAGGTGGTTTCGGGTACAGAGAGGAAAGGCTTGGGTCTATTGAGGGAAACAGTTTGGGGAATGTCGTGGCTGATGGTCAGTCCCTGAAGAAGTCCCCAGTGCTGCTGCCTAGAGCCCCCTTAGGGATCAGCCCTGCCTAGAGCAAATTATCATCCCTAATACAAATGGGAAAAGAGAAGGGGGGAAAGGGAGTCAAATTTTTCCATCAACTAGTTGTAACATTATCTCTCGGCCATTCTTAAAAGCCAAAAGTATTATAAGTGGTTGGAAACTCCGAAAGCTGGGCATTGGTGGGCAGGGGGTGGGGGTGGGGTTACTTCCTAAAGCCTCTTTGTGGAAATCAAATAGAATTAGCTGCTAAACTTTACCATCTGTTTTCTAACAAAAATGTCCTGCTGCAGGGAGACTTGATAAATGAACTGGACGTTTTCCTAGCATCCTATTATTACTGTTTAGGGAATTAGTGTTTCAGTATTATAAAACAGATCACTGGCTACGCTTTTGGCCTTTTTGTATTTACTTGGCGTAATGAAGGTCTTAAAGCAACTTACAGCATGATTTTGGCCAAAGAAATGATTCAGGTTCTGCAATCTTAATTTCAAAAAGTTTGTTTTGTGTTACTTTTGGTGACCGTGCCAGCCAGTGATGGCTTGGGAACAATGGGTTGGGACATGTGCACAGTCCATGAAAGGGACAAAGCACAGGGCTGTTGAAATTGGAAAATCCAGGTGAGAGAGTTGACTGATGGCCCCTGGCTAGAATCTGTGTCCCTTGCCAGGGCAAGCTGTTGAAGTTCCCAGGGAATCCTTTAGCCAGCAGTACTCCTGAGGCTGCAATAATGCCAGGGCTCTGCTGACCTCCCTAGGATTATTACCAGCAGTGGTGGTGTGGGGAGAGGGCAGGAGGGAAATGAGTTAGGGGCTACCTTCCAGGGCCTCCCCGTGGTTTGACAGTCTCCCAATGACAGTGTTGCTGCTATTTCTTTTCCTCTAACATTGCCAACTTCCACTTCCCCATTCCCTTTTCCTTTGGCAAAAAATATTATTTAAATGTGCATTTATCTATAAGAGCTAAAACTATAAAAATCTTAGGAGAAAACATAGGAGTACATTTTTGTGATCTTCATTTAGGCAATGACTTTTTAGGTATGATACCTAAAACAAAGGAACAAAAGACAACTTGGACTTGATCAAACTTAAAAACTTTTGTGCTGCAAATGATACCATCAGGAAAGTGGAAAGAGAAGCTATAGACTAGGAGAAAATATGTTTAAATTATACATCTGAAAAGAAACATATTTCCAGAACATATAAAGAATTCCTACAACTCAATAAAAAGGCACACACACAAACAACTGAAGAATGGGCAATGGATATAAATAGACATTTCTTCAAAGAAGATAAACGGATGTCCAATGAGCACACAAATGAATACCCAGCACCATTAGCCACCAAGAAGATGCAAATCAAAACCACAGTGAGATTCTCCATCCTAACCTCTAGAAGGCTGTAATGAGAGAAGACAGACAATAGCAAGTCTGAGGAGGATACGGAGAAATGGAAACCTTCACACATTGCTGGTGGGAATGTAAAATGGTGCGGCTGCTTTTGAAAACATTTAGCGGTTCCTCAAAATGTTGAGCATAGAGTTACCCCGTGGCCCAGTAATTTGACTCCTAGGTACATATTTCCAGAGAACTGAAAACAATATGTTCACCCAGAGACTTGTACATGAATGTTCACACCCGCATTATTCATACTAGCAAAAAGTAGAAACAACCAAATGTCCATCAGTGAGTGAATAGAGAAATAGTGCCGTATATCTGTACAATGGAATATTACTCGGCAGTATAGGACTGATTCATGCTGTGACGTGGAATTTGTTCCGGTTGTGGCAGTACAGCTGCTAGGTTCACAGCTGGGTGGACAGGTACATTAATTCATATCTCTCTTAAAAGGAGAAACTTCTGAAGACATCCAAATTCCTTGTTTGCCTTCCCAAAGAGATTTCATGTCAGAAAATGGAACGTAAGCATCCTACCCTGTTTTTTCTATCATGCCTTGGACTGTCCCAATTTATTAAATGCTGGATTCTTTTTTTCTAAATTATTTAACTTTATCCCCCAATATCATTTGATTTTTCTGGCTCATTTACCACAGTTTGGCATTAAAAGATAATTATTTGCTGAGAAGAGAATGGAGGTACTCTCTTCTCCAAATTGTATTTTATAGGAAAGGCAGTTTCTAGTATATTTCCTACATTAAAGTGGATAATAATAAGATATTAATATGCACTGCAGCCACTTGAATCAGCCTCCTATTTTTATTCAATAATATTCATACATATTTAAAAGTTTCCTAACTTTGTCTAACTAGGTCAGCAGAATAGTACTCAATCCTATATTGTCTGTCCAAGCTTCCATTTCACAGGAGCTGGGGGGAGACACATGGCTGGGAGTTCTCATCTCTTTTTTCCCGTTCATGATGCTTACCTGGAAAGCCGCTGAAGTCATAGAAGTTTAGACCCAGAAAGACCCTGAAAGGTTAGTCTTCTAACACCTTCCTTTTCCTGCTGAGGAAGCTGAGGCCTGAGAGGAGGAAAGTTCTGTAGCCTCTAGGAGTGCAGACCTAGGTTTCCTGATTAGGAATCACATTCTGTGCGTTGTGACAAAGAGGAGCCCTTTTACTCGTGCTACCTACCATTTTCTCCCCACACGCTGCGTCAGGATCTGTTTTTACCTCATATCACGCCATCTTTTCATCTCCAGACCTAATAATAGGTTGCTATTATTGTTCCCTTACGCAGGTGAAGAAACCAGGACTCAGGTTAACAAGTGGCAGAACCAGGGTTTATACCCAGGTCTGACTGACTCTGACATGTATGCTCTTTATTCTGGGTGGATGCTTTCACTGACTACCCTGTGCTACCATGGAGACCTAATAGGATCATGGGAGCAATCACTAGGAGAGAGGCTTTATTCTCTTAAGTCTCCAGGGTTCTTTCTTGAGGCAAAATTGCCCTTGGGGCTCTATTTTGCCTTTTACCTGACTTGCCTCCCAGCCTACCTCTCTGTCTTCCTTAGAACTATGCTCCTACCTTGTTCTCCTGCGCTTCCTGCCTTTAGCCTTCTTGGGGAGGCTGATTCAGTCCTTCCAGCTTTTCCACATCTTTGCCCCAGAAAACAGTCATAGGCCCTCTTCTATTTCAGGGACTTCTGTCAAGCCCTGGAGGTGCGGAGCTGGGAAACAAGGAACCAGTGGAAGATACAAGCAAAGATGAGACAACTCTCTAGATTTGTTTGGTGTTGGCTCTTACTCTGGGCCCCTAACCCTCCTCAGTTATCTCTGAGTGGGTGAAGCTCATCTGGCCGTCCTTCTCTTGTGCTCGCCCTTCCTTTGGTCTGTGAAGGAGCCTCCTCCTGCAGGACCCTCCTTCTGGGGAGTCTGGGGGCCTGAACATGGCCAGAAAGAATGACAAATGTGTTTCCATCTCTGAGGTCTTCCTCAATATGGAAGCCTTGCCTGCAACTGGGTTTCTGCACTGCCCAGCTCTGCTCCTCCCAGGAATGACCCTTTCATGTCACTTTCTCTCAGCACTGATGAGGTCTACCTGGGACATGGATCACCTGTGAAGCGTGCCACAGAGCTGGCTCCTGTCCCGGGGTGGAGAGTGTGGCTGAGGTTCCATGTAGTCACTTAGAGGCCCGGAGGTTGGTAAATTTGTGATAAAATGTCTACATTTAGTTTTAGAAACTCCAACGTGCTGTGCCCTTGTGAAAGGGCATAGTCATTAATGATGTCAGGGATGATGATAGTGACAACGGCCATAGAAGTAACAATAACCACGGCACTCTCTCAAAGGGAAAGGTAATGGAGAGACTGTGTAGTTGGATTGGGGTTTGAATCCCAGCTTCATCACTAATTCATTACCAAGATAAGCAAATTATTTTACAGTACTCGGCCTGTTTCTTCATCTGCACGTTTGGTAAAGTAACCCTTAAGTTTCAAGGTGTTTGTCAGGAGTAATGTAAACCGAAGCGAACATTTACTGAGCACCTATATGTGCCACAGCAGTGCAGGCCAAGCTCTTGGTAAGTGCATGTCTCGTACAGTTCTCACAACACCATTTTGGGACCCGTTACTCTGTGCACATGACAGATTAGGGAACGGAGATACAGAGAGACTCATTAACTTGCCTAATATCACACAGCCTAGTAGTGAGTGGTAGAGTTGGGACTTGGGATCTAAACCTATGCAATTTGTCTCAAAAGCCTGTAATTAAAACAAGATAAGGTCTATAAAGCAGTTGCCATATTGCCTGGCACACAGTAGTTTCTCAGTTGATAACTATAATTTAACCACACATTGAATTTCTAAAGAACTGCCCAAGTGCACAGTATGTTTTGTCTTTAAGACTCTGTCTGTTTCTCATTTAAGGAATGCCTAAAAGGCTGTGAATACAGGAAAAAGGGATGAGATTTGGTGTTTTCCTGGTTACTTTGATCGAGGTAGACAACCACACTTGACAGTCTTGGCTCCATCCAGTTGGTTTATTTTAGGCGGCCTGAATTGTTCCCTTGGTATGTCCACACCGATTACGTCGCCCAGAGGAAACCATGCCAGCACAGCTTCCCACCCAGCTGGCCGTGGCTCAGGCCCATCTCAGGGGAGAAGTGGCTTTTCTCCAGGTGGGGCCTCCTTACCCAGATGCCAATGTTATTGTCAATATGTGTTACTGTCTCCAAGGTATGGGCTATTCTGAACCCTTTGGAAGTCTCTTCAGGACAGAATTTGCCCTCATATTGGCATACAACCCGTCTCCCATCCAACAGTAGAGTTTTCTGACAACCTTTTAATGAGCATCTTTTCAGGCTCTATACACACACCCGTTAAGGCATGGGAGCTCACTGCCTTCCACAGCAGCCTGCTCCAACCCGAGACAGTCATATGTCCTATCATCCTTCTGTGGAGCGAGTGAAGGAATAATTGGTAGAGTTTTGAAGGCTCATAATCAAGGGATTTAAGAGAGGCACAGAGAGAAATTAGAATGCAAGGAAGGTATGCTAGGGTTTTGTTTTATTTTGTTTCTTGTGGTGGTGGAATTGTCAGTGTAGGGGTGGAAGCAAGGGAGTGACAAGGTCAAATTTATTTTATGCTAAGTGCTGTGTGGAGGATGGATTAGAAGGCAGACAGCATCGTTAGGGAGTTCTCACACAAGTAAGGCAAAAGCAAGAAAGAGGGAAAGGATTTGATAAATTCAAGAAATACGTAGGAGTTAGAATTCACAAAACATGTGATTAGCTTAATGTTATAGGTGAGGGAAAGAGGAATAAGGCACTACCCCTAGGTTTCTGGCTTCTCTGGACTGGTAAATAGCAGAGCCAGCAAAATGGGGAAGAACAGGATTCTGGGGAATGTGTTAAGTTCAGCCAGGACACTCAGTATGCAGAAGTGTTTGGAAAACTCTTGTGTATTTCTAAAGGGGTTCAGTCATGTCAGAAAAAACTTCCAAGCAATATTTGCTATTGGAAGTCAGGCGGGTGATGATCTATTGCTTCTCCTCCTCATGCTCCAGTCTCCAGGTGAAGAGATGGTCAGGGTCTGAGGTCGAGCTTCGCAGGTTTAGGGTGAGAGTGACCTCACATTCCCAGAAAAGCACTGTGGACAACTCTGACGTCACTGGTGTGTAAGGATCTGAGGTTCACCTCAGGTGTATGTTCCAGCCTCTAACAACAAGGTCCCACCTGCAGGAAAGACTAAGACTGCTGCTGGACTCCCTGCCCTGTTAGGACTGGCCCAGAAACTGAGCACAGGTGATCTTCCAGGTGGAGGTGACAGTGTCTGCAAAATCAGAGCTGGGCTGGGTCAGGCAGGGGCTAATAACTTTGCTTCTTCCTATTGTCCTGCCTGGTAACTTTATCCTAGATATTCTGCTTATTTGGGGCTTTGACGTAACTGTAGCTCCTCAGCTTGCCGTGTGGGAAAAGACAAGGCCTGTGGCGTTGGTGGAGGGGGATGAAAGAGTGAGTACAGCGGAACAGGCAGTTTTCTCTGCTAGGACCTTAAACCCAGGTTTTGCCACCTGAAGGATTGCTTGTATTTCCCTAAACCAGGTGCCAAATGTGGTATACTCATGTACATGCAAGCATTTTTCTGGGAGAGGATTTGTAATTTCCTCAAGATTTCCAAAGATGGCTGTGACCCAGTATAGATCAAGAGCTACCACTTTACATCCCATTCTAGGCTCCTTCCTCTTCCTCTTATGTCCACCAGCTGGTGGCTGTTTGTCATTGAAGGGACAGTATAATACAGGGAAAGACCTTGGGACTGTCTTGCAGGAGTTCTTGACACCAGCCCCGTCTATGCCACTAACTTACAGTGTGTTTTTTTGCGAGTCTTTTCTTCAATCTGAGCCCTACCTGCCAGGACTCTGGGCCTTGTGTGGTCTTGAGGACAGTCTCTCCCAGCTGGACTGCAAAGCACATTGCAGGAGTCAGGCACTTGGCAGACTTGAAGTGAGAGTGTGCAGAGTGACAGGCACTGAGACCTGTGGTGGCAGCTGGGAAGGCAGATCCCCACTGTAAGGGTTCACTGAGGGGCCTGCTTGCTCAACCCCTATAAAGCATGAATAATTCTATCAGATCCTGAAGCTGTAGGCAGACAGCCTTCGAGGTCACCTCCTCTAACCTTCCAGCCAGTAGGAGCCAGAAGACAGGCCCCTTGGTGCTGAGTCCCTCACCTGTGTTTTAACGCGAACATGGCCCCAGCTGGGGTGTGCTTTCCGCCCTGCGGTGTCAGAATGCCTGAGCCCTCAAGTGACTGAGTCAGTACTAAATATTTCATGCACAAAGCCAGCCTTCCCAGGGCCTTTGATCTGAAATTTCTTAAAAACATCTTAAAAGCCCTTCAGAAACTGGTTAGTATTTCATTACAGTCACTTAAAATAGATTTATTTTATCAAAACATCCTGTCAGAAACCCTGAAGGCGGACTGACTAACCCCCAGTGATTCTGACAGGACTGCCTCCCCACATGAGGCACCCAGCATCTCCGGATGGCCCTGCCTGCATGCTGAGGGGCGCAGCTGTCACAGGCATCCCCAGTGGCCCCAGAGCCATGAGCAGAGGAGGTGGCAAGGCTTGTCAGAAGCCTTGGGAGGCTGCAACCATAACACCCCTTGAAGGGAATGAGCATTTATTGAGAGTCAGCCATGAGCCAGGCCCTTACCTGGAGTTCTTGCTTGTTGAATCTTACAGAATCTTCACAGCAGTCCTGTAAGGTGGGCGAGGGGCTCTCCGTTACACCAGTTCGGAAACTGAGGCTCAGAAGCATATGTGACTTGCTCAAGGTCACAAAGTGGAATTCAGATTACAACCGAGGTCTAGCTCAGAAACCTATGTTTTTCTTTTTTTCTACTAAGATTGTTCCTTTTCACTGAGGACTCTCAGTTGTTTCTTTCTTTAAAAAGAATAAATAAATGAAAATAGCTTTTTTTATAAAATTATGTAACTGGTACATGCTGATATAAAAATAATGAGAAATAAAAAAAATTTATCCTACCATCTAGATAACTATTTATAATTATCTCTGGAGTGATGAGTCTATTTATTTATTGATATTTTGCCACATTGCAATAGTGTCTTTCTTAGCTACTCAATTCAACTTTCTCAGTCCCCTACCACCCCCCTGCTTTAGAGAGGGGGGAGATGAAGGGAAAGGAGGCTGTTGTGGTCCTCTCCTCCACTGTCAACCCGAGGGGATGAAATCAATTACCCATGAAACCCTGACACAGTGAAAGGCTAAAGCAAGCTCCAGAGTAGAGGCGGAAGGCTCTGTCTTATTCTCCCCACTGGCTAATTAGACCAAAGGAAAGCCACTTTAATGAAAGAAATAGTCCCTGCCCTCCTAACTCTCACAGCTGGTGTTAGGATCAATGGAACAATGAACTGGAAGTCTTCTGTAAACTGGAAAGTGCTGTGCAGAAGAAGGGAAATGTTAGAAACAGAAAGACTCAGGGAAGTAGGTCGTTTCCACACGCCTGCATAGATTGATTGCGTATGCTCAGTGTGATTATCAATAGTATTCTCTTTTACTCTCTGAGGTGCCCTGACTTGGGCGATAAGTTTGATGGCCACCGCCTGAGGTATTGGTCATCGATAATTAGGTAGCTCCAAGAGAGAGAGAGAGCGACAGTCATCAGGGAGGCTCCCTGTAGGATGGGGCCACACACACGGGCTGGCAGGGCACCCACAGTTTTAGGAGACATCTATGAGCGGGCATTTCATTACTGAGTGACATGCAGGGTTGAAAAATGCGAAGAGACCCTCCCAGCCTGGGCAGGTTGCCGGAGGAAAGGTGGTCACTCCGTGGGAGCCTGGCCTCCTTCCACCCTCCAGTGGAGGGCGGGTTTGGAGGTGACGTTGGGAGGCGTTTAGCACCGGGAGGGAATGCAAAGCTCTGTTCCGAGCTGCCAAACTTCCCTCGTAGATTATTTGAGCAACCTTTTAACTTTCCTCTTCGCTCCCCCTCTCACGTCTCTCCCATTTCTTTTTACCAGCCCCACAGGAATCTTTGAGCAGTCAGACCTGATCTCCAGTTTTTCATGTAATTCTCAAGCTTTCATCTTTCTTGATGGATAAAAAGCTAAACTCCTTTACAGATTATGCAAAGCATTTCATGACCTTGGCCCTTTCGGTGCACTCAGCCTCAGCTTCCTCACCCCGTGACCTCTGATTCTACGATCGAGGAATAATAATGGCTTACCTTTATTGAACATTGAAACGTTGCCAGACAATGTTCCAATCATTTTGCGTGTACTAACCCTTATAACCCTAACACCTCTGCGAGGTAGGAACTTCTAGTAGTCCCAGCATTTGACAAAAGGGGAAAATGAGGCCCAGGGAGATAAGCTATTAAGTGGCGAAGCCTGCACTCTTAAACATAATATCATATTACTTCTTTACCTAAGGGACTTGTACTTCATGCTCTCCCTTCAGCCTGCAATAAATAGCCTTTCCCACCAGTCTGCTCCAAAAACTGCTAATCTAGGGCTTAGCAAGCCATTTCCAGTCAGTCTCCCAGAAAGAAAGCACCTTTAGTGGGCAGGGTTCCTTACCACTGATTTTTAGAATATTTACTCAGCCCTGGGCTGTGCACTTGAGGGTAGGAAGGAAGGGCGGGACGGCACAGGGTAAGGGGGCCTGCCTCCTCACTGGTCTTTCATTACATTGAAGCCAAGACTTTCACCACCTCTACCATTATCTGAATGTGCAGGCCCAGCAATAAGGACAATATAACCATACTTAAATAAAAACCTTTTTTAAAAATAGAGGACAAAGTGGGAGCTGACCAGGTTATCAGAGACTACCTGGCTTATTTGGGGATGTAAGGCTTAAATTAACTCTCAAAGGGTGATATAATAATCAATGTTTTGAGTTATAAGGGTCCCAGAGGCCATATATTTTCAAACTGGGAAACAGGCTCTCACACAGAAGGGACTCACTCAGGGTCTCACAGCACCCAGGACCAGGCTTATTTTCTGTCAGGGGGCAGAGCCGAGTGCCTCAACTCTTAGCTTACTGATCTATGCTGCCTTCCAGTGCAAGCAATGTCTGAGTGGTAGAAGGAGCAACAACTTTCCAGAAGGGTCGGAGCTGGGATGCAGCAAATGGGATGCAGAAGAGGTAGCCGTAGGCACAATAATATGTGACATGGACAGCGGAGTGAGGAAACTCAGAAAAGCATCTGCTGTGGGAGAGAGGGAGCCTATAATCTTTTTAAAATGGATGGTTGCCTTGGTTTTATGAAGCTGTCTCCCTTTCAACTTTGTAGAATGAAGGACTCCTCAAAATATCTCTGTTCTGCCATTATTTTCTGGATCATCAAGACTCTCAGTGCCCTTTAGAAAAGCTTCTGTCTCTGCCACAACCAGCTTCTCATTAGAATTCCTGGACATTGCTCAGCATCGCTAAGTGCACTGTAATGAACCCATGATGAGTAAAAAAGAGCCTGAGCTGGCTGCAGTCACATTCTGTGGAGGTTTCCTGGATACCCCCAAGATAACAAGCAAACCATATTGCCACAAGCATGCCAGCTTCATATATTCACCTGTTTGTTTTCTGTGCTGTCATACTTTTTCCAATTCAGCCAAAGGGGCTCCTAAATCCTTTGCTCCAGGGGTTTACATTGGAACTGGGGACAAATGCTTAAACTGAAAGAGCAGATGGAATAGTGGAACTTGGGGCTCAGGTCAGGGATATTTTCTGTATGGATAACATGGCACTTCCTCAATGGCACCTGCAACCACAGTAGTTTTGGGTACAGGCATCCAGGACTAGGCCTGTCTTCTAGAGCTGTGGGTTGGGATTATCCTGTAAGAGTAAACTGAAACTTCCTGTATCCCTCTTTCCATCTTACTAGAGCCATGTGCTCTGTGTTAAGTACCTAATGTAATGCCTAGATTATTATAGCAGATTCTTAGTAGATGTTTATTTTCTCCCTCGTAGCTCTCCCTACCACCTCCTCGTTCTTGTGCCTTTTGGTCTTGCTCTCCTTCTTCTTCCCTCTGTCTCTCTGTTTCTGACTTGGTGTCTCTGTATGTCTCTCTTTTGTGCCTGTACCCAGTGACTCTTTAGGAGAGCAGGCAGTTGGCACAGACAAATTTTAGTCTGGAGCTTGGACTCACTAATGGCTGTGCCATCCTTATATTCTGGCAAAACAACCAAAACAGTTATACTCTGAATGACCACCACAAGAGAGGGGACCTGGACTTCCCTCTAATCTGTCTGCTTTTTACTCCGTTGCATTGAGGGTTTATTTCTCACTTGAAATTTAGTTCCTTTGGAAAGGCATTCAGAGTGCTGGATTGAATGTCCCTTTGAATTTCGTGTTTTTGATGAATGGCTTACATTTGTCTGCAGATGGATGATATGATTTTGCACACTAATATATCTGGTTCCTTTTTTCAGATAATACTCATCCTGAAAAATACAGGGCTCAAGGTCTGTGACTTGGGGGTTTCAAGGCTTGACTCTCTTGACTCTGCCCATACCCCTTCCCATAACTTCCAATATTCCCATAACAGTTCTGCAAAATGAAAAGCAGCACTCCTCAGACATCTTGCTCCAAACCTTTCCCCTCCATTACCACCAGGCCTGCTAGCCATCCCTCCCAAACTGCTTACTGTGCTCAAGAGACAATGTAAACTTCACGTGTACATTGTGTGTCTTTGTACAAGTGGTCCGTTTGCCTTTTTCTTAGAACAACCACTCTAAGAATTTCTACTCATTCTTGAAGACCCAGATTAAATGTCCCCATCACTTGAAGCCTTCAGTAACCACTCAGGCAGAGTTAAGCCCTCCTTCCTCTTTGTTTCCCTCAGTGTTCTGTGCTTCCTTCTAACCCAGAAATTTACACTCAGTATCATCCCTGTCCCACTCTCTCCCTACTAGATTGAACTAATCCTGGGCAAAGGCTGGATCTGACTCATCACTATTTCCTCAGTGTCCTGGCTTAGGTAAGCTATGTTCTCTAAGTTTGTGAGATGACACGTTAGGTACTATGACTCATTCTTTGCGTACTTTCTCTGGTCCAGCTTTATGAGAGATACTTTTTATATGTAATTTCATTTCATTTCAATCTACTCAGTCTGGTGCTGTTTTTAAAACATTGTCCCTCTCATATGCCCATCATACCTGCAGTGCCACAGGACACTCTCAGTCAGGACTTTGTCTCTTGATGATCTGTTTTCTGACTCCATTCCTGGGAATGCTATGTGTCCAACACTAGGAATCTCCTGCCAGTTGGATTTGTTCATCTCATATTGAGAGTAAACAAAACAAACAAACAGACAGTGGACAGTAGGAGCTCTGCCTAGGAAGCTATCATTTGCTATGGAGAGTCCCACCTAAGGGTGCGTGTGTCGTGCCGAATGAGGGAGATAGATTGAATGAAGGCCCGGGCTCTGAGACACTGTGGGAACGAGATGTTAGTCTTATGAGTTGGTGCTAATTGGCACACACTTTGAGTGATGGCATAAGGGACTTGCTAGACTATTCAGAAATTCAGGAATTTTATCAAAGTCAGTGAAAAGCCAGAGTCCCAGAGGGCAGGGCAGGGAAGCAGGAGAGACAGATGTCTGCCCACATCTGGCTCCAAGAGGTTTGTAGGGAACCGAGCAATGGGTCTTGTCTGGGCGGTACTACTAAGGGAGCTGATGGGCAGAGTTTGAGCAGACAGGACTAGGGTGACTCCCAGTGATAATTTCAACAGAACTCAACTGTGCCAGGCACTAAATATAAACCGGGCTCTCAGGGGAAAGAGAAATGGTTAAGGTATCACTTGAAAGAAAGCCACCCAGGCTGATGTGGGAGGCAAGACTCATTCATGAGTAACTGATGAAAGGTGAGAAGGGCCATGCAGTTAAGGGGTCACTGGTTTGGAGCTGGAGTTTAGGGAGGGTTGGAGAGTCACTTCTACTTGAGCCAAGGGTTGTTTGCAGATAAAGCCCCATAAACAGCTTCTAGAATAATACTTAATGCATAGTAAGTAGCCAATAAGTATACATTATCTTTCCTTCTTCCTCTCCTCTCATATTAAATCTTCAACTTTATTTTATTTTTTTAACTTTATTTTTATTGTTGACACCATAACAGATGTCCACATTTCCCCCACTTGGCCTCACTCTACCCAGCCCCTGCCCCGCCTTCCCTCTGCCCATCACCACACTGTTGTCTGTGCTTGTGTGTCTTGCATATGTGTGTTCTTTGGTTAGTCCCTTCACCTTCTTCATCCAGTCCCCCCTCTCCGCTCCCCTCTGACAGCTGTCAGTCTGTTCCATGTATCCATGCTCTGTTTCTCTTTTGTTTGTCAGTTTATTTTGTTCATTAGATTCCACATATAAGTGAGATCATATGGTATTTGTCTTTCACTGACTGGCTTATTTCACTTAGTGTAATACTCTCCTGGTCCATCCATGATGCTTCATTGATCCATTCATTTCTTTGTGTTTCTTTTATACCCTTCTTCCACACTGTAGGACAAAGCACACACTTTGTGATAGGAAAATAAGCAGGAAGTGACCTTGCTTCGGTCCATTCTGGGCATGGGTCAAGGCTGAACCGAGGACACAGGTCCCAATCCAACAGGTGCTTACTCACCTGGTCTGTGCACAAGCTTGACAAAGCATCTTCCATGCACCTCTGCCTGCACATTACAGAAGCCTATTTTTATCTCTAAAATTCTGCTTCATGACTGGAGTGGAAGTTAAACTTTATATTTCCATCAACCTTCAATACCAAGTGGCTTATGGGAGCCCCGGCAGAATGGTTTTGAATAAGCATTTTAATGCAGAATAAAGGTCAGCGTGCTAGAATTTGAAACCATTAATCTCTTTGCTCTTAAGGAAGACTGTACTTTAACAGAATAAATAACAGATTAAATAATAAGAGTTCTTGAAGTTCCAACAAGAAAAATTGCGCATTACATTGTTGGGAAGTAAACCAATGAGACCTTAACGTTCTCTCTCTCACCCTCCTGTTCTAGCTTGCCAAGATTTGGAAGGTGAAGAGAGATTGTTCTTTTAATTTTCTATTGTTTTGAAGGTAGAGAGAGAATGTTTGAGTCTCTGAAGATTAAGGGATCAATTATATTGGAAAATAAGCCTTTTGTTTTATGGGTAGAACAAGTGTATCACCACAGCCTAGAGAACAGAAACTCCACGTTAATTACTTTAACTTTCAGGGAACGAAGCCCCAGAAAGGGACAGGGAAAATCAGCTACCGAAGTAGGCCAGCAAACTCTACCCAAGACAGTCACTCTCTGCCCAGGTGACCATTCAAAACCTAGATCAAACACTCCCTTCTTTAGGAAGTCTCCTGTCACTTCTTAGTCAGTGTTTATGACTCCTGCCTCTGGACTTGCACATAATACTGTTTACATCTCTTTTTCCTGGTCTTTGCCATGATTGTTACCGTGTCTGTATTTCCTTTGCTCAGTCATGCATAAGATTTGAGGTCCTTATTAATTAAAACATACAACAATTAGTCTATTCCAACTACGTTCCAGAAATTATACTAAGCATCTTAAATACATTATTTAATGTAACCTTTACCAAAACCCTATAAGTAGAGATTATTATCCCATTTTACAGATGAAGAAACAGAGAAGTAAGGAGGCTAGATAACTTCCCCCAGGTACTAATGTGGGGTAGTGGAAGACAGCCAAACTTGCAGTCCAGGTTTGTGGAAGCCGTATTGTGGAGTTTCTTATCACCACCCACAAGGGGTTTGATGGTGCTTATGCAAGGGAGTAATATGGTCAAACTTAAATTTAAGAACTTCTCTCTGGCCAGAGAGACTGGTATGGGAAGACAAATGAGAAGACTGTTTTAGTAATTTGAGTACATGTGAGGAAACTGCCATAATAGTGAGGGTTGAATTGTTGAAAAGAAGTATTTAGGAATTAGAATTGACAGGCCTTGGTGACCAGTGAATTGTGGAAAGAGAGGGTTGGGTTGGAGTCAAGGAGAGCTGGTTTCTGGTTTGGAAGCCTGCTGGATTCTGATGCCACCTCCCATGGTGGGAGGCACAGCTCACTGCAAAGGTGATCACAGAGAGGGCCTTCCTGAAGAACCTTCCTAAAGAACCTTGTCTGATCGAAGGTTAGAATCTTCCTTCCCAGTCCCTGAGTGTTCCTAACTGCCTACAGTTGTTCTCAAATGTTTCCATTTTTTATGAGAGAACACTAAAGAACAATAAGTAGGGGGCTTGCCCAAGTTCTTCCATGGAGTCTGACTTATAATAAGGGCTAAACAACTACTAATCAATTGAGGGCTTCAAGCTGATATTACCCAGTTTGAGATGCCATGATTTAATAGTAACTCCTGACTCTTTCATTCCTGCTTTGACTGTCTGGGGTGGACATGACAGGGGAGGAGAATAGGAGACTTGGAACTTTAGGCCATGGAAGCTTCCTTGAAGAAAACAGATCCGCAGTCTCCTGAAAAATCAAGCATAATGTTAGAAAGAGAAAGCAATAACCATAAGGAATGCACTTAGTCCAACTTAGAATCTAAACTTACCAATCAACTGGCTCTTTCCAGATGAGATGGAAGTCTGGTAAGTGACAGACCCTCGCACTCAGCTCTTGGTTTTTGTCCCTCACTCTTGTGTTCTTTTCATCTCGCTGTCCCTGTCTTCTGTCACTCCTAAATTCCCTTCATTTCACACCAGCCTAAAAACCAAATCTTGTTTCTGTTCTTAGTGGTAAATACAGTAAAGATTTTTATACCAGGCCACAAAAAACAACATTAAGCTAGGCAAATATAATCAAAAGTTTTGATAACCACCCCAAATATGCATTGATTATAAACACTTGAGATGTTCTAGAGCTGAAAGAATCTTTAAAGCCATTTAATCCAAATTTTTCCAAAGGGAACAGCTAACTTCCAGATAGTTTAAATGGCTTGCACTATGACACTCTTCTACCATGGCTCAAAAGGAACATCCGAATTCAGGACTCTCTTCTTATTCAAAGCAATAGGAAAAAATACAGGCCAAGATTAAATTCCTCACTTTGACCCAAAGATTGAAACTAAGCTTTATTCACATGTTCATTAATTCATTCAAAAGCCGTTTACTGAGTTTCCACTGTATGCTGCGGCCTGGAGGTAAAATAACGAATGAGTTAGACGGCACCCCAGTCTTCCCAGGGCTCTTGGTCTAGCGGGGAAGATGGCATAACGTGCTTAATCACAGTGGAAGGGCATATAGCGATCACAGTGGAATAGACTATGTACAGAGGTAGGATAACCTGGTCAGAGGTCTCCCTGAGGAAGTGATGCTTCACCGTGTATGGAGGTTAAAAACATGGAGTCTGGAGCCAGACTGCCTGGGTTGGAATCCTCTCTCTGCCACTTACTAGCAGTGTGACCTTGGACAAGTCACATGATATCTCTGGGTCTCAGTGTCCTCATCTATAAAGTAGGAATAATAATAACACTTGTAGAGCTCTGATGAAGATAAAATTAGTTAATATTTATGAAGCACAGTATTTGGCACATGGTAAGTGCCTTATAAGGGATTTTTAAATAAAACTGAGAATTAGCTGCCATCCAATGGATGAATAGAGGTTAACCAAAGAAACAGGAAGTCAGAGAAGTGTTCTCTGAGGGAAGTGGGAGTCTATTTCTAGGAACTGAAGGAAGCCAAGAGTGGCTCAGACAGACCCTGTAGATGCTGAAAAGAGGCACACAGGGTCCAGATCAAGGGGCCTGAGGGTCTTGTAGATCATGTTAGAGTTTATACAAAAAAATGGATCTTCAGAAAAAGATTTAAAGCACAGAGAGTTTTGGTTTAAAGCACAAAGAATCTTGATCATATTTGGGTTTTTTTTTTGAGTCTCTCAGGCTGGTTTGTGGGGTATGGATTTAGTGGGGGTGGGGAATGTGCAGAGGTCTAGTGAGAGAGAGAAGGTGAGTCAGGGTCAAGGGCACAGTAGGGCCCAGGCTTTCTGCCTTCCACGCTGGGGCTTTTTCCACACTGCACAGCATATTTCTGATGTGCTTTGATGGAGGCACGTCATGCCAAATACATTCTCTTCACTTTTAGACGTTTGCGGTGCTTATCCTTTGAGCCTCATCCCCTTCATTAAGTGAATGTCCTGTTCCCCTGACTAAGAATGTAATTACCGAAGGAGAGATCAGATTAAAATTGAGTTTCTGTAATGGGCCATTTGTTTGGAAGGGAGCCTGAAGGTATTTCTAAGGACTTTAATCAAAGGGGGAAAAAGCCAATAGAACTTCTGTGATGATGATGATTATTAGGGCAATTGAACTCCAGGCACAGCCAGCTTCTACATCAGTGAGTCATCACTGCTTTTCTGAGGCCCTTAATTGGATAAGATTTGTTTTCCTCTGTAGTCTAGACTGTCAGGAATGGAACGAGCCTTAAAGGTCATCTCATTCAACCCCACAACAAAGCTTGAGCCCTGGCCATAGCATTTTCATCAGTAGGTCATCCAGCCCCTGCTCACACACCTGAATTGACAGAGACCTCATTACTTTGAAAGACATGCCTCTCTATGATAGAGCAACTCAAAAGAAGCTCCTCTTTTCATGGAAGTGAACTCTGTCTCTGGGTCTCAGTCATGTGTCTGTCCTGGCCTGCTTTGGGGACCATGTGGGGCTTATCTGTTTCTTGTACCTCAGAAGAGCCATGGAAGGATTGCAGCGGCCATGTTCCCCTGAGCCTGGTCTGCAACTGTCTTCCCAAGTGTATGCTTCTGTGTATTTAGCAGTGGTCAGGACAAGCTGCTGTAACAAAGAAAACCAACAGTTCAGTGACTAAAAGAACAACACGGTTTATTTCTCTTTCACAAATTGGTTCTGAATTGCGCAGTCTAGGTTGGCAGCCAGCTGTACTCACTACAGTTATTCAGGATCCCATGTTTTTCCTAATGTCCTGCTTCACCTTCACCTCTGGTGTTGTATGTGCATGGTCAAATTCACATCCCCTGAGGTTCTAGCTGGTGGAAGGAAGAAAAAAGAGAATAGAGAGAGAAAGCACAGTACCTTAAGGCTTAGGCCTGGAGTGGAACACATTATTTTCATTTAGATTCCACCGGTCAGAAGTTAGTCACATAGCTAGACTTCACTGCAGTGGGAATATCCATAGGAAATGTGATCTAACCATATGTCTAACAACAGAGGAAAAGACGTTTAGGGAGATATATGCCAGCCCCCCTCCTATAATGTGATGTCAGGTGGGTAGGTATAGCTTAGATGGGCCCCTTGTGTCTATTGTCAGCTTCTTTCTCTTTTGTGCTTCCCATGACATGTTTCAAAAAAAATGAGTACACC